>CM031966.1:576671-651671 GCA_018749465.1 Paracanthobrama guichenoti | reverse complement strand
ATAAGCTGCAGTGGGTGGTAAAGACGAGAAATGTACAGTTTTCTATCATCTTGCTGATAACGTTTCTTTAGTCATTCGGCAACCCTGCAGTCAGAACCACTGTAGGCGATCCACCCTTACATTCCTGAACACTTCTTGGTCTTCTATCTGTTAATATAACACCACAACAAAGATTTAAATCGTATTTAATGACAGAGGAGACAGAATCAAAGTGTTACTCTGCAAGTAGCATTACTTGTTATGTTTGTCCAAGTCTTTAATCAGAATCAGAATCAGAAAGAGCTTTATTGCCAAGTGTGCTTGCACACACAAGGAATTTGTCTTGGTGCTGAAGCTTCCAGTGCACATATACAATACAACACAACATGAACACAAATATACAAATATGAAAAATAGTATAAAATAAAAAATAAAGGTATGTATATATATATATATATATATATATATATATATATATATATATATATATATATATATATATATATATATATATATATATATATATATATATATATATATATATATATAATATAAAAGGTCACAGTTACATTTAAGAATATATTGCACTAGTTTAGAATATATTGCACTAAACAGTCAAAGTATTGCACTTAAAGGCGGCTGGGGGGGTTGGGGCGGGGTATTCAACTGTTCAAGAGGGAAATGGCCTGTGGGAAGAAACTGTTCCTGTGCCTAGATGTTCTAGTGGCCAGTGATCGGAGTCGCCGTCCTGACGGTAACAGTTCAAACAGGAATTGTCCAGGGTGAGCGGAGTCTGTGATGATTTTACCTGCCCTCTTCCTCACTCTGGAAGAGTACAGGTCCTGGAGGGCTGGCAGGGGGGCACCAATAATCCTCTCTGCAGTCCGGATTGTACGATGTAGTCTCCTGATGTCAGATTTGGTAGCTGAACCAAACCAGACAGTGATGGATGTGCACAAAACAGACTCAATGACAGCCGAGTAGAACTGGATCAGCAGCTCCTGTGGGAGGTTGAACTTCCTCAGCTGACAAAGGAAGTACAGTCTCTGCTGGGCCTTTTTTACAATGGAGTCAATCTGATTGTCCCACTTCAGGTCCTGAGAGATGGTGGTGCCCAGGAACCTGAATGACTCCACTGCTGCCACTGTGCTGTTCATGATGGTGAGTGGGGGCAGAGCAGGGCTGTTCCTCCTGAAGTCCACTATCATCTCCACCGTTTTGAGCGTGTTGAGCTCAAGGTTGTTATAACTGCACCAGACAGCCAGCCGTTCAACCTCCAGTCTGTAAGCAGACTCATCACCGTTTTGGATGAGGCCGATGACGATGGTGTCGTCTGCAAATTTCAGGAGCTTCACAGAAGGGTCTTTAGAAGTGCAGTCATTGGTGTACAGGAGAAGAGCAGTGGGGAGAGAACACACCCCTGGGGGGCGCCAGTGCTGGTAGTGAGAGTCTTGGATGTGAGTTTCCCCAGTCTCACTCGCTGCTGCCGGTCTGTCAGGAAGCTGGTGATCCACTGACAGATTGAGGATGGCATGGAGAGCTGGGTCAGTTTAGCTGTAAGAAGATCAGGCATGATGGTATTGAAGGCCGAACTGAAGTCCACAAATAAGATCCTTGCATAAGTCCCAGGTCTGTCGAGATGTTGCAGGATATAATGCAGTCCCATGTTGACTGCATCATCCACAGACCTGTTTGCTCTGTAGGCAAATTGAAGAGGATCCAGCAAGGGTCCAGTGAAGTCCTTCAGGTGGGCCAGAACCAGTCTTTCAAATGACTTCATGACCACAGATGTGAGAGCGACAGGTCTATAGTCATTAAGTCCAGTGATTTTGGGTTTTTTGGGGACAGGAATGATGGTGGAGCGTTTGAAGCAACGGGGAACTTCACACTGCTCCAATGATCTATTGAAGATCTGCGTGAAGACTGGGGCCAGTTGGTCAGCGCAGGCTTTCAAACAAGCAGATGAGATGCCGTCTGGGCCTGAAGCTTTACTTATCTTCTGTCTTTTGAAGACAAATAGTTGAGATAACTGGTGAGCATGATGATACACTACGTTAATGTTTCTTAACTGTTGTACCAGTTAGCTGTTGAGTTAGCAACCGAGATGGAAAAGACCTTTCGTCACGCCCGTCACTACAATCTGCAGATAGTTGTCTTTGCTGAAACTAGACGTGCGTCTCAATCGGTTCCCTAGTTCAGTAGTCAGGGCATAAATCAGGACAGACTGACTCCCTGATCAGTGCCCTGACTACTGAACTAGGAACCGATTGAGACGCACCCTAGGTTTGTTCGACTGAAGCAGTGCTGCTCCCATCATACGGTCATCTTATGGTTGCTTAACAATGACAGACACCCAGGGAGTGCTAGCTCTAAATATATAGCTTTATTTTTTACAAAGTTTACTCAGCTCCAATTCTCTGTGTAGAGTACAAAATCCACATTGCCTCTCCAGCCAGGACCTCACCCATATCCTGCACATTTTCCTTGTTTTTTCATTTTTTCCGGCACAAATGGAACTGCAGATAAATAGTGCTAGTTGTTTGTTTACGTCTATGTTTGTTTTGTTACAAGATCTCGCATGAGTTATCGCGATATAAGCCTATTGTGACTCACCGATCGTTCAGTGTGTTGTGTAGCAGTCTGGCTCCATCGTAAACATTTGTGCTGTTCTCTGACTGCCAAAGATTAAAATCTGCTCCATTTGAAGGAAACAGTCTGTAAGTGTGTTCAGTTCAGTCTTAGAATGTTTCAGCTAGTCGTTCAGTGTGTCCACGGCATTAGTGATGTTTTTTGAAAATGTAAAAATGCAGAATGTTTCCTGTGATGGGTAGGTTTAGGGGTAGGGGCAGTGTGTGTGTGTGTGTGTGTGTGTGTGTGTGTGTGTGTGTGTGTGTGTGTGTGTGTGTGTGTGTGTGTGTGTGTGTGTGTGTGTGTGTGTGGAAGGGGGATGGGGTGCACCTGGAGTACTCTGAATGTCATTCTGAACTCAATTTGTAGAGCACTGCAATATAGTTTTATATAATTAGTGTAATAATTATGTTAAAAATATAAAAAGACCTTTAGATAAATACTGGACTTGTAAAAATGTAAGCTGTAAGTAGTTGTGGTTAATGATTATATTTGCTGCAGTAAATGTGGCATATTCAGATTACTTTAATATAGTTCTTTTATATTTAACGGATTTAAAATCATTGCAGCAAATGATAACTTCACATTTCAAATTAAACTATGACACTATATCCCTATTCAGACTAATTTTCTAAATGACATTTGAGTTACAGTTCTTATCACCTGACATCTGTGATTTCATGTACTCATTCAGACAGTATTCTTTTCTTTTTTACAGAGGAGTGTGTGTGTGTGTGTGTGTGTGAGTGTGAGTGTGAGTGTGTGTGTGTATGTTTTCTATACATGGGCTTTACAGAAGGTCATGTGCTGTGTTTGCAAAGATCACGTATGACGCTGTCACACACACGTCAGGCTCCCACATCACCCAGTCACAGCGCACACCCTCACCTGAGTATTAATCCCGGACACCTGCATCCCATCAGCACCGCAATCACCGACAGCACAAAAGACACTCTCCCACACACAGACACTGTCTGGTCTCATTAGCACTAAAGATACTAACCTCTCTGCTTACCTCAAGGAATCCAGATGATATACTTACCCTGTCCAGTGTCTCTCCAAGCCTCCTTCGTGTCTCCTCATCTCCCATGTACTCCTGAGTTCTTCAGCGATCGAAGTCTGCCTTCCACCTGCTACACCTGCAAGTATAAGGATTGGTCACCGTCAAGGTATCCTCATCAGTCTCCCACTTCACTCACCTGCGCTTCTGCTGGTTGTTCAATAAACGTCACTAACCTGTACTCTTGTCTTCGTCCCTTCTGTAACGTAACAGATGCATGTCTTTAAATGAATTATTTACTGATATAATTTAAATTTAAGTAAATTTCACATGATTTTATAAAAGTGGCTGTTTATAATAAACTTCAATAAAATGTAGACTCGCATCTTAATCTTACCTGACACTGATATTAAAATCATCGTTGCGGTTTCTGTGATTTGGCTCCATTTATTAATTTTGTAATTAACACTGTTTATTGGATGCCACACATTTAAATGAAAGCACGCTTTTTGGTGCATACACACATGAACACAGTAGCTAAGGTAGGTCAAAAACACATGAAGAGAAATATTAGGATAATACAACATCAGCATTCGGGCGGTATTCTGCACTCATTTGAAATTGACCTTTGACATCATCTGACATGAAACTCATCTAAATTGAATTGATCTCATAGATGTGGTTTGTGGTCATAGCAGCACCTACTGCTGCAGTTAATGAGGTGAATTCAAATGACTTTGACCTAGTCCTTTTTATATTTTCCGTTTTTGTTTTTTTTATTTTTATAAATGCCTATTGCCTGCTGTGCACAGTTCAGCTGATGCCAGTGGCTTAGGCCCGTGATCGCTGCTTGCAGCTTTTTTTTTCCCTTGTTTTTTTTTCTAACTTTGACTTGACTTTTGACTTATTATTTTCTTTGTCATTTTCACCTGTCTCTCTGCCTCTTGTCTGTGTCCTGACACCCACATAGTATCTCAAGGCCATGACATTCCCACGAGTCAACTGAAAAGAACATCTTAAGAAGATAATTACAGACGTTGGCTGATTGATGGCAGTTTAGCTGTCTAACTCAGTGTTTTTGAGACCTGTCCTGGAGGCACCCCAACCCTACACATTTTGTATGTCTCCCTCACTTATCACACCTGATTCAACTCATCAGCTCATTAGTAGAGACTGCAAGAACTAAATTGGGTGTGTCTGATAAGGGCGACTGTGCAGGGCTGGGGTGCTTCCGGGACAGGTTTGAAAACCACTGATCTAACTGGCACAACCAGCTTTATGGGTGATGCATTTATATGTGCTATGTATTTTAAATGGTTCTTTTTTTAAAGAGGACTTATTTCAGCATGGAGTGCAGGGCTGGACTGGGACAAAAAAATTACCCTGCCATTTTTGTTCAGACCGGCCCACAACAATCGGTCGACACCACCCACCAGTACACCATCCATGCGGTCCCTGTAAATATGCATACCAACTGTTCCATTCCCCAAAACCCATACAAAGCTGAGTAGTAAGTGCGTGGACCAGTGGACCAGTTGTCATTCACTTTGGAGCCGAACGGCGTTGATGAAGCACGAGACCTGCCTGTCAGAGGAGAGAGAGCGAGAGAGAGAGAGACGACCCTTGTGTTGGTGAAATGGCACAAGTAGCGCGACTGCATGCTCACCGCTGTCTATAGAGAGTAAACAAACTGCTGTTCTCACAGCAATCTGAGCCGTTACCGGTTGAGCTCCCGGAGGAAGCCGCTGGCTCCGCCCACAGGCGTCCAGCGGTGACCTTCGGGGTTGCGGCAGACGAACAGATGTCGACCGCTGCATCAGAGATCGAGTTCCAGTCCTCGGAGGATGAAGATTCGGCTGCACTGCCACCCTCTGGGAGAATGGCAGCAGCCGAGTCGGACCCCGAGTTGACGGCTATGCTTTCCCTTTCAGTTTCTCAAAAAACAGGTTAGTCTGTTGATAATGGTCATAGTCAATGTATGGTCACCAAAGGGGGCGCCATTGCACTGCGTACCACCCAGGGCCTATTTTGCTCCCTATCCACCTATCCTTCATAGTCTTCCTCATCTCCCACGAAGAGCCTTTTCATCCACCTAACTGCCTACGCTTCACCCATAGTCTTCCTCGTCTCCCACTCACCATAGTCTTCCTAAAGTGCCTGTTCTGACACCAAACTTGACCTTACTCTGAACACTCGGTGTATGTGATGAACTGTGCCCAGACAACTGTCTGGGCATGGTTACAAGGTGCCTTTCATGCCACTACACCACCTGTTTTTTCCCAAAAGTCTCCGTATCTCTATTTCGGTGCCGAAAAGTCAGAGGGCCTTGAAATTCAGTATGAGGGTAGCCCAGTGGGCCCCAAAGTGGGATCCTCGGTTTCGAGGTTCTAAGCTTTTCCCAAGTGTGTTCTTAGCAGTGTGGCCTGATCCACGCATGGTTCTGCTTTCTGCATCCACAGTGGTCTATCTGACCTCCAGTGACCACCAGCACACATAGTCCGGGGCCCGTGGGACCCCTGGGGGCCAAACGGGAGCCACTCACACGTGAGACTTGTACCATTCATTTCACAGGTGTTTCGTGACCAGTGGTCCGATTGGGCCCAAATTCGCATATACGTCACGTCACGGGCCCCTGGGTTGGTGTCCAGAGTTCCGTGTCCATACCTGCTTATTTGGCCGAAAAAGACCCCCTTGACCGGGAATCATATGTGAGCAATCCATTGAAACAAGTTGCACTTGGTCGGCGGGAAATACGGGGGTCAAAAGGTCGCAGCGACCCCCAAATTTGGCACGGTGGTAGTCCAGGGGGCCCTGGGTCTAGACCCTGGATTGCAGAGTTCTAGACCAGTTACAAGTATGTCTTTTTGCAGAGCACATTTCTCCTCACTTTGGATCAGTTTGATCTTTCAAGAGGGCCTGTCTGCCAATGAGTGCAAGAGGCCTGTGTGAGAGATTTAAACAAAGCAGACACACTTTTTTTTTTTTTTTTTTTTCCTGTGTCCTAGCGACTCGTCCTCCTGATATGTCGTTCTGGTCCGATTGGCCCCAAATTCGCATATGTCTCGTCATGGGCCCCTGTGTCGGTGACCAGAGTTAAGTGTCCGTTCCTGCTTATTTGGCCAAAAAAGGCCCACTTGAGCTTTAAAATGACATGGTCACAGACAGCAGGCAGAGAGTAGGGAGATCCAAACTCTGGGATTACGAGGGTCCCATGGGCACCTCCCCACACCCGGAGTTTGGCGCTCCAAGTCGGCTTGGTTTCCAAGATACACCCGGTCAAAAATGGAACTTTGACCGGGTTTTTCTCGGAAGCCAAGCTGAGTTGGAGCTCCAAACTCTGGAGTTACGGGGGCCCCATTGACACCTCACCACACTCGGAGTTTGGAGTTCCAAGTCGGCTTGGTTTCCAAGATACGGCTGCTTAAATCTGAATGGGAAGTGGCCGTATCTCAGAACCGGGAGGTCCCAGGAGCTGGGGATGGTAGGGGCCCCGTGGGAGCCCTCCGTTCCCAGAAGCACAAGCTCCTACTTGGCATGGCCTTTGAGATGCTCCCAGTAATATATGTGGGACTTTTGGACAAAACCATCCATATCTCAGAAAGGACGGGTCACAGCAACTCGTCCTTCGGGGTGGTGAGGGGTCCCTAGGGGCCCTCTGGGACCCTTCCTTCCGAAGTACACCCTTTCCTGTTGGGCCCTATATCTCGGCCCACGGGGGCGCTAGAGGCTCAGGACAGGGAGCGTTCGAGAGTCCCCGTGGAGGCCCTCCATCGACCCAAATTTGGTGCCTCTAGGTGGCTTGGCCGCGGAGCTGTAGCCGTTAGAATTTCGGAGCCTATTTAGGATCAAGCATTGAGGCAGCAGGTGGGATGCTGTTTTGGAGTGGATGAATTTTCGGAAACACTGTATCTGAATTTTAGGAAACATCATCATATATGTTGAAGTGCCGCCTGTAACTTATTTGACAGGGTTCCTGCAGGCTGTCTGTTGTCAGTCCATCAATGTGTCCTATTTTATCATTAAATCTGGTATTATGGGATAAAATATGCATTTGGTGATCATACAGGCAGTAAGGTGGATGAACAGGCTGTCCGTGGTAGGTGGGTGTGGCCTATTTGGTCAAAAGGTGAAAAGGGGGAGGTTTAGGCGTTGCTTGGACGACATATTGCAGAAATTGCTTAAGCGCTCCTTAGACCCCAGTTCCACGCAATGGCCTTAAGGGCGGAAGGACGTCCAGCCCGCTCAGGCCGCTGCCAAGCCAGGTGGCAAGCGCTATCGTAAGAGACCCTGAGACGGGCCACCGAGAGATGGAGGAGGGCCGGGGGAGAATTCCTATTTGTCGTTCTGTTCCTGTTCCACCGCTGGCCCACTGTGGTGCTGTTGGTCCTGCTTGCACGGTCTCTGGGAGCCTGGCTAGTGCTTCCCAGCTCGTCTCGCTGGCTCATCCGTACCATCAGACTCGGCTATGCGATTCAGTTTGCCTGGCGTCCCCCCAAGTTCAGGGGCATTCACCTCCATGTCGAAGGAGAACGCCCCTGTGCTTCAGGTGGAGATCGCAGTCCTACTGGCGAAGGACCCGATAGAGCCAGTCCCTCCAGCCGGTATGAAGACCGGCTTCTATAGCCCGTACTTCATTGTACCCAAGAAAGGCAGCGTATTACGGCCGATCTTGGATCTGCGATTTCTCAACGTCCCTTCACAGGCTGCCATTCAGAATGCTAACGCAGAAACGCATCTTCAGGTGTGTCCGTCCCCAAGATTGGTTTGCAGCGATCAACCAGAAGGACGCGTACTTTCATGTCTCCATTCTCCCTTGACACAGACCGTTCCTACGCTTTTCATTCGGACGAGCATATCAGTACAAAGTCCTACCCTTCGGGCTGGCCCTGTCGCCCCGTGTCTTCACGAAAGTCGTGGAGGCGGCCATTGCTCCCATGAGAGCGTGTGGTGTTCACATCCTCAACTACCTCGACGACTGGCTGATCCTTGCCCAATCACGAGAGCAGTTGTGCGAACACAGGGACATGGTGCTCAGTCAACTCAGCCAGTTGGGGCTTCGGGTCAACTGGGAGAAGAGCAAACTCTGCCCCACACGGAGGATCTCTTTTCTCAGGATGGAGATAGATTTGGTCATCCTGACAGGGCGCCTCAATGAGGAGCGCGTCCAGTCAGTGTTGAACTGTGAATTTGTTCAAACACAGGACAGCGGTACCACTGAAACATTTTCAGAGGCTCCTGGGGCATATGGCATCCGCAGCCGCAGTAACGCTGTTGATTGCTTCATATGAGACCACTTCAATGCTGGCTACATGACCGAGTCCCGAGATTGGCGTGGCACAGCGGAACCCTCTGCATCCAAGTGACTCCGAGGTGCCGCCAAACCTTTAGCCCGTGGTCAGACCCTTCATTCCAGACACCACTCAGCCGCTTCAAAACGCCGCTCAGAGGCAAGCACATTCTGGTCCGTACGGACAACACTGCGGCCGTTGTGTACATCAACAAACAGGGTGGTCTACGCTGCCATTGCATGTCACAACTCGCCTGCCATCTCCTCCTATGGAGTCCAAAGCATCTGAGGTCACTTCGTGCCATTCACATTCCGGGCCTGGGGCCTATGCAAATATGCGTTTCTCCCAGTGAGCCTTCTCGCACAGACACTGTGCAAGGTCAGGGAAGACGAGGAGCAAGTCCTGTTGGTCACTCCGCATTGGCCCAATAGGACTTGGTTCCTGGAACTAGTGCTCCTCATGACCGCACCTCCTTGGCCCATTCCTCTGAGGAAGGACCTCCTGACTCAAAGACGGGGCACCCTCTGGCACCCGCGTCCGGACCTCTGGAAACTCCATGTCTGGTCCCTGGACTGGACGCGGAGGTTCTCGGTGGCCTGACACAGGCTGTGGTAAACACCATCACTTCTGCTAGAGCACCCTCTACGAGGCACCTCTATGCGTTGAAGTGGAACCTGTTCGTCGAATGGTGCTCTTCTCGCCGAGAAGACCCCTGAAGGTGTTCGACCAGTTCTGTGCTTTCCTTCCTACAAGATGGGTTGGAGCAAAGGCTGTCTCGCTCCACCCTCAAAGTTTATGTTGCCACTATCACCACTAATCATGATTTGATATGTGGAAAGTCCTTAGGGAAGCACAATCTGATTGTTAGGTTCCTGAGGGGGGCGAGGAGACTAAATCCGCCTCATCCTCCCTCTATACCCTCTTGGGACCTGTCTCTGGTGCTGACCGCACTGCAGAGACCTCACTTCGAGACTTTGCAGTCAACAGAGTTAAAAATTCTGTCTCTGAAGACAGTACTCCTGACTCCATTGGCCTCCATCAAGAGGGTAGGGGACCTGCAGGCATTTTCGGTCGATGAATTTGGGCCTGGTAACTCTCACGTAATCCTGAGACCCCAGCCTGGATATGTGCCCAAGGTTCCCACTACTCCCTTCTGGGACCAGGCGGTGAGCCTGCAAGCGCTGCCCTTGGAGGAGGCAGACCCAGCCCTAGCCTTTCTCTGTCCTGTCCACGCCTTACGGACTTGCGTGGACAGAACGCAAAGCTTCAGGACCTCAGAGCAGCTCTTCATCTGTTACAGAGGCCAGCAGAAGGAAAAGGCAGTTTCCAAGCAGAGGATGGCTCACTGGATAGTGGATGCCATCGTCTTGGCGTATGAAGCCCAAGACATTCCCTGCCCACTCCACTAGGGGTGTAGCTTCTTCCTGAGCGCTGGCTCGTGGCGCCTCGCTGACAGATATTTGTAGAGCTGGGGGCTGGGCGACACCCAACACGTTCGCCAGATTCTATAGCCTATATGTAGAGCTGGTATCTTCCTGTGTGCTCACTTCCCATAGTCAGTAACACCAAAGTGCCCATTCTAAGTGTCTGCTTGCTGTGCCATTCCCTTCCCCATGGAACCGATACGTGCACTTATACACTCCAGTCGAGTTCCCCAGAATGGCGAACCCGGTCGAGTCCTCCGCAACCTGCGGCAGTCGGACGTGGCAGAGCATCCGACGCCAGGTCTAACATTCGTATGCATTGGTGGAACTTGTTAGGCTGGGTTCCATATGTTGTGACCCCCACGGCGGTCCCATATGTATATGCTCTACAGTACGGCTCCCTACGGCGAGCCTGTGTCTTTCCCTCGGCAGAGCAGAGTGGTGTTGCTCCCCTGCCTAAAATGGCCAGGGTCACCCCTGGGACTTCTGTATGTTGCACTGCCCACGGCAAGTCCATACATGTATTTTCCACATGGTAACTCCCTCCGGGCATGATGTGGCTTTCCCAGCGTTATCCAATAGTCTGCTGAGCGGGTCTTGCAGAACAGCAGTAGTGAATTTCACTGCCCTGAACAGATGGGGTCTGAGGGGTTCTCGCGGGGAGCTGGAAGTGGTAGTAACTGTGGCATTTTCCAAAGGGATACCAATTCGTTGGTGACGTCCATCGCCACAGTTGCTGTACCATCACTGCAGGCCGAGTCATTATTTCGGCTTCTCAGTGAAAAACAAATGTGCGCTGCATCCGCTTCCTGTTTATACCTGCGACGCGGGGTGGAGCGCGAGATGCAAATCTCGCACGCCAATGGCCATTGGCCTGTTCTATGTCTCGAAGCTGATAGGGGGCTCTCTGAAGTGATCCCAATTCGTCGGTGACGTCCAATGTACATCTCCGCTCCCTCCTTCAGGAAACGAGGGTTACCATATGTAACCGAGACGTTTTTTTGTAATTTGTAATATAATACAAACTATTAGTGTTATAAATGTACATACAATTTTTAAAAAATGAAAATACAAAAAACATTGCAGGATTTACGATATTGATGACTGTTAAAACGCGTCATCCCAGTCTGTGAAAAGGGTCAATTTTTGAGAATTTAAACTTTCAAATAATACCTATAATGACTAGGCCTACTTAACTTGGTTTGAATAAATAGGCTATATTGATGTTTATTAAACGCATAAGCTAATTAATTACTAATTGCATTATTTATTTTGATGGCTGATTGGTTTAAGCTGAGCAATGTGTCTGTAGGTTTCTCTGATCAATAATATTAATGATGTTAAGATCTTTAACCAATTTTTTTTAGCCTATGCAGAATTATCTACTACCATTAATGATAAACTAAATCCTAGAAAATCCTCTGCTTCAGTCTATTGCAGATATAGATATTCATACATGCATGCGTATAACTACCTTTGCAGACACACAGGCAACATTTGAATGTTCACAAAGATCGTTCACGACCAGCTTTGACCATTCAAAAACGTATAGCGGCCCATAGAAACAGTCGCTAATGAGGCTTACTACTTATACATATCTATGGACCGCACTGTATAGAGTTCAGTGGCGCACATCGACGCCATACCGTCAGGGAGTTTGAAAAGAACAAGTCTCTGCCCAAGATCGGAATTTTTTTTTCGGGGTTGTTTTGAGAAATTGTGTGTGTGTGAGAACAAGCAAAACCGTGATGAAAACCAGGCATGAATTTAGAAGCAGAGGCCCCTGGGCACAAAATCTTGGCGGCTCCCCAGAACTCGTGGCCCAAACTTGTCCTAAACATGACACAAACTTGTATTAAGGGCTTCAAAATAACTGGCAAGATAGTTTAGTTTTAAGCAGCTTGCCCTGTCAGAGATGTAGACTACTGTTGCTGACTGACAAATACTTGTCTTGTGCGGTTTAATGCGTTTGAGATATGGTACTTTCCTCAGTGCTTAACAAACATTTCACAGGTATATTCTACATCTGTAAATGTTAAACAAATGTCAATTTCCCTGTCAGGAGAGGACGAGCCTTCTGCAAGTGAACACCGCCGCGCACATGTGTGCCGATCAGACAGAACGCAATAGAATAGTAGGTATATTTTTTTATGAAAGTGACCAAATGCAGGCTAATATAATTAGTTTGTGCTTTTTGTTTTTATTTTCATAGTTTAGCCTTTCGTCCATTTAAAAACAAAAGCATTATTTTTAATGTTACATTGATAAATGGGTTAAAATCATATTACATTCTTTTACACATAATACACTCACCTAAAGGATTATTAGGAACACTTGTTCAATTTCTCATTAATGCAATTCTAATCTAATCACATGGCAGTTGCTTCAATGCATTTAGGGGTGTGGTCCTGGTCAAGACAATCTCCTGAACTCCAAACTGAATGTCAGAATGGGAAAGAAAGGTGATTTTAAGCAATTGAGCGTGGCATGGTTGTTGGTGCCAGACGGGCCGGTCTGAGTATTTCACAATCTGCTCAGTTACTGGGATTTTCACGCACAACCATTTCTAGGGTTTACAAAGAATGGTGTGAAAAGGGAAAAACATCCAGTGTGCGGCAGTCCTGTGGGCGAAAATGCCTTGTTGATGTTAGAGGTCAGAGGAGAATGGGCCGACTGATTCAAGCTGATAGAAGAGCAACTTTGACTGAAATAATTACAACCGAGGTATGCAGCAAAGTATTTGTGAAGCCACAACACGCACAACCTTGAGGCAGATGGGCTACAACAGCAGAAGACCCCACCGGGTACCACTCCTCTCCACTACAAATAGGAAAAAGAGGCTACAATTTGCACAAGCTCACCAAAATTGGACAGTTGAGTAATGGTGTGGGGGATGTTTTCTTGGCACACTTTAGGCCCCTTAGTGCCAATTGGGCATCGTTTAAATGCCACGGCCTACCTGAGCATTGTTTCTGACCATGTCCATCCCTTTATGACCACCATGTCGAATCATTTCAAATTGGTTTCTTGAACATGACAATGAGTTCACTGTACTAAAATGGCCCCCACAGTCACCAGATCTCAACCCAATAAAGCATCTTTGGGATGTGGTGGAACTGGCGCTTCGTGCCCTGGATGTGCATCCCACAAATCTCCATCAACTGCAAGATGCTATCCTATCAATATGGGCCAACATTTCTAAAGAATGCTTTCAGCACCTTGTTGAATCAATGCCACGTAGAATTAAGGCAGTTCTGAAGGCGAAAGGGGGTCAAACACAGTATTAGTATGGTGTTCCTAATAATCCTTTAGGTGAGTGTATATTGCATAGCCTACATTCACTATATTTGTCTCCATATCCTTCAATATCAACATTATTTGTCATTGGGCAGGATGTGAAATAACATTTTTAAAGAGAATGAGTCCCACATATTATGCATTGATAAGCCTAGAATGCGTATCTGGTCATATAAATGAACAGTCAACATTAATACAACAACGTTAACATGATTTAAAAAAGCAACATATTGTAGTAGTAGTAGGATATTTTACTTCCTTTTTTTCGTGTTCATTATCCTTATATGGGAATGGGTGGACAAGGTAATTAGGGCTGGTGTATTTAAGTGTGTAGACAGGAAGCCTTCGAATGTAGACTGTCATACCCGCCCCTCTTCCGGTTACCAGTGTCAGTATAGTTGAGGTAAGTAACGGAGGTTATGCACGGCTTTGTGTGGTTTTAATGTGTTTTTGTCTCTGAAGTGGTTGCTGTAGTCATCTCAGTTACATGCCCTGGAAGTTGCGTCAAGCGCTCATTGAAAGCTTTAAGGTATGTCGGCTATCACAATGTGTTGTGGTGTGGGTTCTATTGTTTGCTGAGTTTAATGGGGGTTATTGTGTGTTTTAGCGGAACATTCGCGAGTGCATCCTGACATCGTGGTATGTATGATTTAGTGAATGTTCATATTCCTGGATTGGAGTAAATCCTTGTTTGATGGTTATGTTTTGTTTTGTAGTCTCTTGCGTACCATGTGATGGTTAATCCAGGTCGTGCTGCTGTTTTTCGTAAACAGATATGTTTTCATAATTTAGTTTAGCTCCCCAGTACTTGAACGAGCTCTTAACGCATTATACTCCATCACGTCTATTGCAGTCTCAAAACTCTGGCCAGTTGATAATCCCTAGAATATCAAAATCAACTGCAGGCGGTCGATCCTTTTCCAGATTTTAGGTGCTAAATAGGAACAGTCTTCCTAGCATTGTTCGGGAAGCAGACACACTCTGTCAGTTTAAATCTAGACTAAAAACGCATCTCTTTACTATGGCTCACACATAAAACATTATCAATCTCTATTCAAATCAGTAAATGATTGTTAGGCTGCATTAACTAGGTCAGCCGGAACCGGGAACACTTCCCATAACACCTGATGTACTCGTTACATCATAAGAAGAATGGCATCTACGCTAATGTTAGTCTCTCTGTTTATCCCGAGGTTTACTGCAGTCAGCCGGATCCGGGCCGTATCCAGATCAGATGGTGGACCTGCGCCTGGACATGACCAAAGCATCCCTGAAATGTCTGCAGAGAGCATGTCAAATAAACTCCCCCCGTAAATGCTGCATCGACACGACATCCTCATTAAACCCGTCTCCGGCGTGACGACTCCAATCTTTCAAATAATCTTACGAATATTGTGAATATCTATGAATATGAATATCTATTTACCTAATATGACTTAAGACCTGCAATGTTGCCAGAATTATAATCATACACTGTTTGTTCGTCGGCCAGAGGAGAACTGGCACCACGACGGAGCCTGGTTTCTCCCAAGGTTTTTTTTCTCCATTTTGACCCTGAAGGAGTTTTGGTTCCTTGCCACCGTTGCCTCTGGCTTTTGGCTTACTCAGTTGGGGACACCTAAATTTCAACTATATTACCGATCTGCCCACATTGACACTATATGATACTTGAAATTAGCTGGATAACATCACCGTTTCACCAGAACTGCTGTACAAATTATGTTGCATTATTTTCCTGTTAACAATGTGAAGCTGCTTTGAAACAATTGGACTTGTAAAAAGCGCTATATAAATAAAGGTGATTTGATTTAAGTAATCTCTGTGTTTTGCTTTTTTTTTTATGGTGTGGATTATTGCTGTTTTTGTATCGACGTTGATTTGACCAGTGCAATTAGCGCCGTAGTGGCCGTGTGTTGTAACTATCAAATATCAAATTCTGACGATTGTGTACCATACCTACTAATTTCTCTTTTCTTTTTTGGTTCGAGTCAAGGCTGAGTGCGCCGAGGGGGAAGGCTAGTCACCTGGGTAAAACACATTTGCTATGAGGTTGGAGCACCTCTTCCTATTTTTGTTTGCTGTGCACACATAAGTGTCACAGATCCAACCATGCCCCTCGCACCAGACTCAATCACTCCTCCCACACGGTCCCAATCACCCGAATACTGAAGCACCTGTCACTAATCATCAACGCCCTTAAATGCTACCCTCAGCCTGCACTCACTGTCCGGTCTCGTCTTTGACCAACCCGACTCCCACACTCGTGGATCCCATACCGGCTTCCTGTATCTGAGTATCTACCTGGACAACGCTACCAGAATCTCTGCTACAGTTAAGCCCTTCTCGATCACTCTTCAGTGCCTTCCGCGCCTCTTCAGTCATCTGCTCAAGTCTGCTGTTAATAAAGCGTTATCTGGGTTCACTTACCTCTGTGTCTGCCTGTTAATCATGACCGAAGACCGGACCCCCCAGCAGACCGAAGATATAACCGGCGAAGTGGCCGCTCCGGAACAAAATCCATTATTTGACTTGATGCAAGCCTTCCATCATGTTCTTCAAAGTGTTGCTTCTACGTCTGCCTCACCCACTACGTCTGCCTCCCGTGGCTCGGCCAGCACCCTTCGGTGGTAAGGCGGAAGAATGCAGCAGGTTTCTTTTGCAATGCCAGCTCTATTTTGAAATGAATTCACGTCAGTTTGAGACCGAACGAGCCAAGATTGCTTTCATCATCTCCCTACTTAACGGACGCGCGCTTCAGTGGGCGCGCGCTATCTGGGATTCCAACAGTCCTATCACGCAGTCACTAACAACATTTATCAGTCATTTCAAAGATGTGTTCGGTCACGCTACTGATGTAATTTCCACTAACGATCAACTTCTCAGTTTAAGACAAGGCAACCAGTCTATCCAGGATTATTCTCTTCAGTTCCGCACCCTCGCGGCATCAAGCGGCTGGAATGAGGCAGCACTACTGGCCGTCTACCGCCAGGGGCTCGACCCCCGGATCCGTGTTCACCTCTCCATCTATGATGACAGTTATGGTTTGGAAAGGTTTATTCAGAAGTCCATCCTTATAGCACAAAACCTCTCCATCTGTTCTAATGAAACCGCTGCATTACACTCTCCGTCTCCACCAAGGGCGCCAAATCCTCCAGCACCAGAACCTATGCAAGTGGATCATTACGACTAACACCTGCAGAAAGATAGAGACGTATCCGCTTGCATCTATGTCTGTACTGTGGTGGTGAGGGTCATACCCGCATCCAGTGTCCGACCCGACCACCACGCCCAGGGGTGAGTACTATTCATACTATACCGGTAATCCATAAAAATGTCCCTAACGAAGGTTCTAGTCACTGTCAATGACCTCTCTGTTTCAGCCTCGGCGCTGATGGATTCCGGCTCGGCAGGGAATTTCATCTCAACCAGTCTACTTAACAGACTGAAAGCACGCAAGACCCTCCTTGACCGTCCCTTCCGAGCCCATAACATTCTAGGAAAACCCCTGGGTCATGGGTGCATTCGGTACGTCTCATCCCCTATTCATCTCCAAATCGGCTGGCTCCACCTAGAGGAACTTACTTTTCTGGTGCTGGAAGGAGCCACTACTGACATCGTCCTGGGGCGCCCGTGGATGTCCAAACACTCCCCAATGATCTGCTGGAGCTCAGGTGAAGTTTTAAAATGGAGCTCTTTCTGTCTAACAAACTGTCTTTCAACTATCACAAGGAGACCTCTGAGAGAATCACTCAATTCGCGCTCGCTTCCACATCCATCGAGAGCCCACAGAATTCTTCACCACCTCATGAGATCCCTGCCGAATACTGGGCGTTCCAGGGCGTGTTTAGCAAACAACGGGCCACGGAACTTCCACCTCACCGACCATGGGACTGTGCCATCGACATGCTGCCTGGGGCCACCTTCCCTTGTGGACAAATCTACGCCCTGTCCATCCCGGAGCAACGGGCCATGGATGAATATATCAGGGAGGCTCTTCAACAAAAGTTCATTTGCCCATCCACTTCCCCTGCCGCTTCAAGCTTCTTCTTTGTGGGCAAGAAGGACGGAGGCTTGAGGCCCTGTATCGATTACCGACATCTGAACACTCTCACGGTCAAATTCCGGTATCCACTGCCCCTGGTCCCCGCCGCTCTGGAACAGCTGCGGGGGGCTCGCATTTTCACTAAACTAGATCTACGCAGCGCCTATAATCTAATTCGAATCAAAAAGGGAGATGAGTGGAAAACTGCGTTCATTACACCCTCAGGACATTACGAATACCTCGTCATGCCATTCGGTCTGGCAAATGCTCCTGCAGTATTCCAAGGCTTCATGAACGAGATCTTCAGAGAATTCCTCAACGTCTTCGTCATCGTGTACCTGGATGACATTCTTGTTTGTTCAAAAAACATCGCCGAACACCACCAACATGTCAAAAAGGTCCTAACCAAGCTCCGTCAATACCACCTCTTCCTGAAGTTGGAGAAATGCGAGTTCCTCCGCAGCAGCATCCAGTTCCTCGGTTACATCATCACCCAGAGCAGCGTCAAGATGGACCAGGGGAAGGTGAGCGCTGTACGGAACTGGCCCAAACCCACCTCCATCAAGGAACTTCAACGTTTCTTAGGCTTTGCCAACTTCTATCGCCGGTTTATAAAAAATTTCAGTATCATTAGTGCACCACTGACATCTCTGCTACGAAACGGGCCCAAGTCTCTGTCCTGGACACCGGAAGCCAACCAAGCATTCCAGACTCTCAAGGACTCCTTCTGTACGGCTCCTACCCTCAGCCATCCGGATCCCCAGTTGCCCTTCATCGTCGAGGTGGATGCATCTTGTACCGGGGTAGGAGCCGTGCTATCCCAGCGGCAGGGTGAGCCTCCCAAACTTCATCCATGTGCCTACTTTTCCAAAAAGCTGTCCCCGGCGGAGCGGAACTATGACATCGGAAACCGCGAGTTGCTGGCAATCAAATTGGCGTTAGAAGAGTGGAGGCATTGGCTGGAGGGAGCAGTTCACCCATTCCAGGTGATAACAGACCACCGAAACCTGCAGTATCTACGGGAAGCACGAAGGCTAAATCCACGTCAAGCTCGTTGGGCACTCTTCTTTACACGTTTCAATTTTACAGTAACCTACAGACCAGGCGACAAGAACCAGAAGGCCGACGCTCTCTCTCGGCAATTCTCCCCTGACCATGATCCACAACCTCCAGAACCCGTGCTC
Organism: Paracanthobrama guichenoti; assembly: GCA_018749465.1. NCBI lineage: Eukaryota > Metazoa > Chordata > Actinopteri > Cypriniformes > Gobionidae > Paracanthobrama > Paracanthobrama guichenoti. Next base: position 632,829 of record CM031966.1, on the reverse strand, counting down.
CCTCCAGCCTTGATTGTGAGCCCCATCCAATGGGCCCTGGACCATCAGATTGCTGAAGCAACTCGCGAGGAACCGGCTCTGCCGGGGGTCCCTGAAGGGCAGGTCTATGTACCATCTTGACTCCGCCTGCTCCTCTTGGAACAAGTCCACACCTCTCCGGGCTCTGGACATCCAGGCAGCCAGCGGACCCTCTCGCTCCTACGGGGCCGTTACTGGTGGCCCAAGATGGACCGTGACGTCTCCCGCTACATCAAAGGCTGTTCAGTCTGTGCCACCTCCAAGACACCACGCCATCTCCCAGAAGGCAAGCTGCAACCACTACCAATCCCTCGCTGGCCCTGGTCACACATTGCTGTGGATTTCCTGACAGATTTGCCTCCATCTGAAGGTCATACCTGCATCCTCGTGGTTGTTGACCGGTTTTCGAAGACCTGCAAATTGATTCCTCTCAAAGGGTTGCCCACGGCTCTGGAAACGGCGGAGACCCTGTTCCACCAAGTTTTCTGTCATTTTGGTCTCCCCGAAGACATTTCCGACCGTGGGCCCCAGTTCATTTCCAGGGTTTGGAAAGCCTTCTTCCGCCTTCTTGGAGTCTCCGTAAGTCTCAGTTCTGGTTACCATCCCCAGACCAACGGCCAGACTGAACGAAAAATCCAGGAAATCAGGAGATATCTGAGGTCCTATTGCAGCCACCAACAGAACACCTGGAACCGGTTCCTTCCGTGGGCAGAGTACGCTCAACTCACTCAGGCAAGATTCCACACACCTCACACCTTTTCAGTGTCTGTTTGGTTTTCAACCCCCATTGTTCCCTTGGTCAGGAGAGCCCACGGAAGTGCCATCAGTCCATCACTGGTTCCAGGAGAGCGAGAGGGTATGGGACTCAGCTCACGTCCATCTGCAAAGGGCAGTCCGTAGGCAGAAAACTCAAGCTGACCGCCGACGTCGCCAGACACCTCAGTACCATCCCGGCCAACTCGTTTGGTTGTCTACGAGGACATTCGCCTACGGCTGCCCAGTCGCAAGCTGAGTCCCCGCTTTATAGGTCCTTTCAAGGTGGTGAGGCAGATTAATGAGGTCACCTTACCGTCTACAACTACCCTCACACTACAGAATTGCACCAACATTCCACGTATCCCTTCTCAAGCCCTTCACTAAACCTCTTCTTCCCTCTTCCACCAGTCTGGTGCTGAGGCCGTACCTCCTCCTCCCATGGACCCGGCGGACCAGGACATCTACAAAGTCTCTTCTATCTTGGATTCTCGACGACGGGCCGGCACACTACAATACCTAGTAGACTGGGAAGGGTTTGGCCCTGAAGAACGCTCATGGGTCAACCGCGACGATATCCTAGACCCAGAACTTCTACGGGAATTCCATGCTAACAATCCCTCTCGTCCTGTACCCCGAGGTCGAGGCCGGCCCCGCCGTCGTCCGCCGCGGTCCTCCGGAGCTGCCCGTGGAGGGGGGGTACTGTCACAGATCCAACCATGCCCCTCGCACCAGACTCAATCACTCCTCCCACACGGTCCCAATCACCCGAATACTGAAGCACCTGTCACTAATCATCAACGCCCTTAAATGCTACCCTCAGCCTGCACTCACTGTCCGGTCTCGTCTTTGACAACCCGACTCCCATGCTCGTGGATCCCATACCGGCTTCCCGTATCTGAGTATTACCCCCGTGATCGCTTTCATCTACCTGGACAACGCTACCAGAATCTCCGCTACAGTTAAGGCCTTCTCTATCACTCTTCAGTCCCTTCTGTGCCTCTTCAGTCATCTGCTCAAGTCTGCTGTTAATAAAGCGTTATCTGGGTTCACTTACGTCTGTGTCTGCCTGTTAATCATGACAATAAGAGGTTGAGAACACAATTTTCTACAGCTAGTTTGCCACCCCTAAGGTAAGCTCTAGGTTTGTTTTTTTTATATTTTTTTTTATTCTTTTTGTTAGTAAATTATTATTTTATTTTTTTGTTTACTTGATGGGAACGGTACAGCATTTTCTTTTGTGTTTGTGACGTTTGTTTTGTTTGTGATGCAGTGTCGGACTCAGGCATGTCTGGAGGAAAAGCTCTTTTAACATTTCTTAATATTGTTACAATAAACATGCCAGTGATTTATACCATGATTAAATGGGGCCAGCAAATTTTTTCATTTGTTCCTGGGTCTTTTCACTTTCATATTTCCTTGGGTGCAATTCCCAAGGTGGCGTAGTCAGTGCTATCTGGGTTAGGCGATATAAAACCGTACTCGGTCGGTTACAATATCATACAGGGACAGAGCTGCTGGGCTCACCTCTAGCTAAATCAGCACTTGAACAGGGCTGGGTTTCTTTTCTCTTCTTTGAGGGTCTTGTTGAGCTGGTGCTGATGCTCAGGTTTATCTGAAATGGCAAGGCTGGATGTTGTGCTAAACTCCCCTGCTAGCATCACCGGTGCTGCCAGGCTTGTTATTTGCGTCGAGCCGACTTTTGAAAAAAGTGGGCATATCCTGTGTCATTTCATTGTTTTGAGGCATCTACTTATACATATCTATGGACAGCAGTGCATAAAGTTCAGTGGGGTACATCAGCGTCAAACCGTTGGGGAGTTTGATAAGAACAAACAAGTCTCTGCCCAAGATCAGAATTTTTAATTTGATAATTTTTTTGTTTTGAGAAATTGGATGCGTGTCGTGAGTGCGTGTGAAAACAGGTAAAACCGTGTGTCGCACGCAGGCATGGATTTAGAAGCAGAGGCCCCTGGGCTCAAAATCTTGGCGGCTCCCCAGAACTCGTGGCCCAAACTTGTCCTAAACATGACAAACTTGTATTAAGGGCTTCAAAATAACTGGCAAGATATAGTTCAGTTTTAAGCAGCTTGCCCTGTCAGATGTAGGCTACTGTTGCTGACTGACAAATACTTGTCTTGTGCTGTTTAATGCATTTGAGATGTGGTACTTTCCTCAGTGCTTAACATACGTTTCACAGGTATATTCTACGTCTGTAAATGTTAAACAAATATGTCAATTTCCCTGTCAGGAGAGGACGAGCCTTCTGCAAGTGAATTCGCTAAAATTCAGGCTTCCGTGAATGAGAGAATTCTTGGCGGCGACGTTGAATGATTGATGGCAGTTTAGTTGTCTAACTAGCTTTACACAACCAGCTTTACGGGTTTTGCATGTATATGCGCTGTGTATCTTTTTAAAGAGGACTTCTTTTTATTTCAACATGGAGGGGTCAGTTGCATTCGTTTGTGCTCCATCATTTTTGTGCTCCTGTGTATATGGACGCTCTTATATGTGCTGAATGCTGCCGAAACTTAGGTGTTATGTAATGCTCGATTATTGCTAACAAGTAATTTGAAATGACCCAATAAACATATTTGGACATTTAAGTTTATTCATTTAAGGTTATCCTAATTTTAATCCTAATTTTATGATTTTTATGAAGATCCCTTTTTGTAACAGTTAAGTTATTTTCTAGTAAATATTGCTTAAATCAAAATAAAGAAATAAACTTGGAGTACTACCCAGAAACCAATGACCAGTAACATTCTTCTGAATCACGTGATTTAAGATGTGTGTCATGCTGTAGTTTATACATTTAGCCAAAGTGCAGAACAGCTGGAGAAGGAAACTAAGGGGAAAAATGTGAGTAACCAACTTTTCCTTCCAGGATTTGATGTGATATTTTTTTAACATACAGGAAGATAAATGTATAACATCAGGTTAAATAGATGACGGTACAGTGTAGATTTAGTTTAATATCAAAAATGGAGTGCGCTATTATTCTATTCAATCTCTGAGTCTGATTTCTGAGATTAACTCTCATTACATTTCTATTATACTTGCATACATAGACCTGTTATTTTATGAGTAAACTAGGCCTAAATTAAATTAAGTTTTTTAAGTGGATTAATAACAAACACTGTCAGAACAAAAGGTACATTGGGGGCGGTACCCTAAGGTACAAAACCGAAAAGGTACTAATATGTACCTTTTAAGGTACTAATACGCTCTCTTAAAGCACTGATATGAACCTTTAAGGTACTAATACGCTCTCTTAAAGCACTGATATGAACCTTTAAGGTACTAATACGCTCTCTTAAAGCACTGATATCTACCCTTTAAGGTACTAAATCGCACTCTTAAAGCACCGATATGTACCTGTACCAGCACATCGATGTGCAACTGGTTGCTGGACTTCCTGACGGGAAGACCTCAGGCAGTTCGGGTCGGCAGTAACTCATCCAGCTCCATCACCATGAACACTGGAGCCCCTCAGGGATGTGTGTTGAGCTCCCTCCTTTTCACTCTGCTGACACATGACTGCACACCCATATACAACAGCAATCTGAGATGATGGCGTGATATGGAGAAGTATCGGTGAGGGAGAAGAGATATTAAAGATTTCAGAGATAGTAGAGGAAACAATATAGGCACAAAACAATGCAATATCAACAGTTTTAAGGTTATGATAGGATATGACTGTCTTAAGGCATTTCTTATGCATAGGCAAACTTAGGCTGAAATCAATAAGTTTATGATCAGAAATACCAATGTTAAAAGGAGAGATGGAAGAAATGTCAACCCCTGATGTACAGATTAAATCAAGGATATTGTGTTAGTTATGTGAATTGGAAGTTCCCTATTGAAAGGGAACTCACACTGCGTCCTGAGACACTATGTGGAACACCTCAGCGTGACTGATGAATGAAGCACTTGTAAAACCACCACAATCGCATTGACTGGCAACAGCCATGACGAAATCTGGCAACATTGCAGGTCAGAAGTCATATTAGGTAAATAAATATTCGTAAGATTGTTCGAAAGATTGGAGTCGTCATGCCAGAGACGGGTTTAATGAGGATGTTGTCAATGCGGCATTTAGAGGGGGGAGTTTAATTGACACGCTCTCTGCAGACACTTCAGGGATGCTTTGGTCATGTCCAGGCACAGGTCCCCCATCTGATCTGGATACAGCCCGGATCTGGCTGACCTAGTTAATGCAGCCTAACAATCATTTAACTGATTTGAATAATAGAAATTGATAATGTTCTATGTGTATGCCATAGTAAAGAGATGCATTTTTAGTCTAGATTTAAACTGACAGAGTGTGTCTGCTTTCTGAAAAATGCTAGGAAGACTGTTTCAGAAGAACTTGAGCTGCTGTGTTTTGGACCAGCTGGAGTTTGTTTAAGCAAGCAGGGCAACCACCCAGTAGAGCATTATAATAATCTAACCTTGAGGTCATGAACGAATTAACTAACTGTTCAGCATTTTGCATCGAAAGGATGTGCCGTAATTTAGATATATTTTTAAGATGGTAGAATGCAGTTTTACAGATGTTAGAAACGTGGCTTTCAAATGAAAGATTAGTATCAGAGAGCACACCCAGGTTCCTCACTGACAACGAGGACTTGATAGAGCAGCCATTGAGTGTTAGACAGTATTGTAGGTTACTACTTGTGGAGCTTTTTTGTCCAATAATTAAAAAAAAAAAAATTCTGAATTAAGTTGCAGGAAATTACTGGTCATCCAATTTTTTATATCAGCTATGCATTCCGTTAATCTTGTGAATTGGTAAATTTCGTCAGGGTGTGAAGAAATATAGAGCTGAGTATCGTCAGCATAACAGTGAAAATTAATGCCATGCTTCCTAATGATATCTCCCAGTGGTAGCATGTACAGGGTGAAGAGCAACGGTCCTAGCACCGAGCCCTGCGGTACTCCATACTGAACTTGTGATTGGTGTGACATCTCTTCATTTACTGCTACAAACTGATAACAGTCAGATAAATATGATTTAAACCATGCCAATGCAGTTCCACTAATAACAATGTAATTTTCAAGTCTATTCAAAAGAATGTTGTGGTCGATAGTATCGAATGCAGCGCTAAGATCGAGTAACACTAATAGAGAGATACAACCACGATCGGATGATAAGAGTAAATAATTTGTAATTCTGATGAGAGCAGTCTCAGTACTATGATACGGTCTAAATCCTGACTGGGAATCCTCACAGATCCCATTTCTTTCTAAAAAGGAACATAATTGTGAAGACACTGCCTTTTCCAGTATTTTTGACAGGAAGGGTAGATTTGAGATCGGCCTATAATTTACTAATTCTGTAGGATCAAGTTGAGGTTTTTTAATAAGTGGTTTGATAATAGCCAACTTAAAAGTTTTCGGTACATATCCTAATAACAAAGATGAGTTGTTAATATTAAGAAGAGGATCTATGACCTCTGGAAGCATCTCTTTTAATAGCCTCGTCGGTATAGGGTCGAGCATACATGTTGTTGATTTTGATGATTTAATGTTTAGCCAATTCTTCCTCTCCTATAGCAGTGAATGAATGTAATTTGTCCTCAGTGACACTACAATGCTCTGTCTGATGTGATACTGTAGTAGACTGTTGCATGGTTATAGTTTCCTTTTTCACCACGGCTCACTATCGAGACCCTGCCTTCGCTGCAGCACTGGATTTACTAATAAATAAAACAAATAAATGATTGACAAATAAAACTCTTGAATCTTGAATCCTATTGTTTGTCATCTCACTTTTTTATAAGTAAACAAGGCTCTGTTACATCACAAATGTTTCAAACCATTTTTATTTGATTGTGTTTATTCTGACACCTTCAGTTCAGTTCAGTAACTCTGTAATTTTATAACAGTAAAATCTATTTTCATGTTGTGATGTTATATTGTGTCATGTTTATCAAAATAAAGCTGAGAAAAAGCATAGACCCAACTTCAATTGTTGGGTTTGTCCAGCAGGGGGCGGCAGCTCATTGTGTTTTTGGGTTGTAGCACTGTTAAAAGCAGAGAAGAATGCACAGTGTGAGCGGCTTGTGTGTTTTGCTGGCTACTGAGATGATTAACTTATTGTGGATAAATTATATTTTGTTGTAGTGTGTCAACACAAGTTCCAAACTGGTTTCCTCCTGTTCCCAATGCTGATGAAGGCAGTTGAAAACAATGAACCTTTTCTTGCTGTGAAATACCTGGAGAAAACCAGAGCACGGATTGATGACATTATTAGAGCCGTGGATGACATGGTGAACAGGTGAAAACATCATCAATATCTAATCATGGGGAAGTTTATTCACAGCAAACAATCATCATTTTAATCAGTATTTGTAAATATCTAAACATCCTTTTGGCATGATACATATCATGGAATAGTAAAATTACATAAAATTAAGTTGTTACTTGTTTTCAGAAAATATGAGGTAATAAGTACATTTATCAAATTTGGTAAATAGTTTTTATTTTCTTGTTTTAATTGTTAATCTAACAAAATTGAGATGATAATGATCTACTGTATCACACAAGTGTATCAGTCCATTCACTGTATTCAGTCATTTATCTGAAACACACCATATTCAGGTATGATGACCACAACCAAAGTGTGGCGACATGCACCAGTGATGTGATCCAAGAAAAGATAGAGACAGAAAACCAAGAAAAGCAACAATCTGAGGAGATGAAGAGTCTGGAGAAGGATGTGGCCAAGCTTGAGAAGGAGCTGAGAAAAAATGCTGAATATATAAATGAAATAGAGAAAAAAATTTCAGAAAAAACAGTCACCTACAGAATCACGTCAAAGAAGTTTCTAGAAAAAGCTCAGGTTTTGGTATCCTGACTGCCTTGCTGCCATTTCTTGGAGCCATTATTAAATTCATTTGTGACACTGCAACCGGCCCCGGTGATGCTGCTATAACTCAGTCTCTCAAGGCAGACCTGTCCCGTCTCAACTCTGAAAAGAGCAGTCTGCATAATAAAGAGTGGTCAATCCAAGTCAAACTGACTGATCTTCAGCTGCTGTTGGCCAATTCCAAATTACAGCTGGGTGAGTTTTTCTATGTCCCACTTAGGGATGCACCCAACTAAAGAGTTTCCTAGTCATTTTTTAGTTAAAGTCATTACTAATCACACGTTATGATATTAATTTAATTACTTAAAGGTACATTATGTAACTTTTCTGTTCACTAGAGGTCGCCTATTCAAAACAAAGGCATAGTTTGACGCCAAGTTTGAGTGCAGAATCTTGGGACATGTGGTCTTCACCTCACAGCCGGTGGGAAAGACTTGGGATAGGACTCAGGCAGAAATCAAGTTCATGGATGTGATTATTAACGTTACTGTAGTGTGAAGCGGAGCAGGACCGAGTGTTGTGGAGCTGAGCGAGGCCGCTGGAGCGATTGTTAATGAGATGAACGCGACACACGCCTTGCAAGAAGCGGGACTTTTATTATGCCACAGTCGCCGGCGCCATTCCCCCTTTATGAGTATGAGGGAACGCAGCTCTGGTGATCATATTAGACACATCTGAGTGTGCTGAGAATGAAGTTATGACGTTACTCTGTGCATCCGCTTTGCGGCTGCTATGACACTTGTTCACACTGCAGTGAGAGTAAAGCGCTTCTGCAGAATAAAACTGGAAACCGAACACAGATATGATGTCATCGACAGGCCACGCCCTCACATCCCGGTTCATTTGGGGAAAAGAGCAACTCTCACCATTTACTAATAGTTGGAAACATTTGGGATATTGTAAGTACTCAACTGAACAAAATATATAACACTGGCCTAGTGGTACCACATATCGCTTTTAACTTCGGAGCCGAACGGTTTGCTGTATCAAGCTGTTTCTATGAAGAGTTTTTGAGGAGGATCACTCTCTTACCTGGGTGCTGGTGTGACGGTGCGAGTCAGCGAGTGGCCGCTGCAACATACACTACACTTGTCTCTGTGTTGGTTGGCTGGGCGTTTCCGTTCTTTGATTGCTCACACGCAGGCTTGAAATCGGACTACTGTGAGCCGCAGCCATCTCCCTGAGTGCTTCAGCACTTCTAAAAGAGCATTTCCTTCTAAAAGATGAACACGGTTTGACCCTGTGTCTTTTTCAAGGTGCCATTCAAACGGTGTGTTTCTGGATGCGGTTGTTTCCTGTCCTCATTTGACGGCCACGATCTCTCTCGCACAAAAACATGTGAGATTGCATTCGTGGGTGATTCATACTCTCTCAGGAGAGTGTGATCACGTCGGCGCGCAGTTCGTCTTACCTTTCTCGTAAGGGCTTAGGCGTTCAGTGCGCTGTGTGGTTGTCATGGCAACCCAGCGCGTCCCTGAGACTATGGTCAAGACTATCAAACCTCAAACGGGGTTCACAAGTCCCTTTGCCTATTCCCTGATCTAGTTCCTTTTCTGGTGCACCAGAAAAGGGCTACTTCGACTAATAAGCCTTGGTGACTTGAGGGTTACAGTGGGCTTTCCCCACCAGGTACATCCCCTCAGGCCCCCACTCCTCTATCGCATCACAAGCATGCTGAGACTGTGTTTGTGGGTGGTTCACATTCTCTCATGAGAACATGACCACATCAGCGCGTTGTTCATCTTCCCTTTCTCATAAAGGCTTGAGCGTTCAGCACACCGTGTGCCGTTCTGACGGCCACGCTCACGTCTCACAAAAAAAATGGGGACCTAGCGTTTATAGGGCCAGGAGCAAGATGGCGCTGCCGTGTTCGGTCGCCGTTCAGGTCGCTCCGCGAAAACTGTGCTTTAATTTATTATTTTTTCAGACTGAGAAAAAGGGCATTCAGCCCACCTCTCCCGAGCATTCTGCTCGCAAATGTCCAATCCTTGGAGAATAAGATGGACGATCTTAGAGCCAGGATAAGTTTTCAACGGGACATGAGAGACTGTAACATCTATTGTTTGTCTGAAACATGGCTCACGCCCGCGGGCCCGGACACAGCTGTGACGCCGTCGGAGAACTTCTCTGTTTTAAAGCCTGTAAATCCAAAGGCGGTGGAGTGTGTTTCATGATCAACAAGAAATGGTGCGACCCCAGGAACATCACCATTCTTTTGCGATCCTGCTCGCCTCATCTGGAACATTTAACAATCATTTGCCGCCCATTCTATCTGCCGAGGGAGTTTTCCTAGGTCATCGCCACTGCCGTTTACATTCCACCACAGGCAGACACAGGGCTGGCTTTATCTGGCCTTCATGATGTTACCAGCGGCTTCATAAACAAACACCCCGATGCTGCTTTCATCGTCGTGGGCGATTTTAACAAAGCAAACCTAAAGAAAGTCTTGCCAAACTTTCACCAGCACGTCTCTTGTCCTACACAAGGAGCAAACACACTGGATCATTGCTACTCTCTGTTTAAGAATGCCTATAAAGCTCGGTCACTACCAGCTTTTGGCAAATCGGATCATGCCACCATTTTCCTCACACCTGAATACAGACAAAGGCTTGTTCAGGAACCCCCGGTGAGGCGGGAAGTTAAACGCTGGTCACCCCATTCAGAGACCGCGCTACAGGCAGCTCTTGATGACGTCGACTGGGACATGTTCCGGGCGAGTTCACGGATGTGGCGTTTTGCTTCATCAACACGCTTACAGAGCAAGCCACACAAACAATAACAATAATGCCCTTCTCAAATCAGAAACCGTGGGTAGACAATTCAATCCACGCTGCAGTGAACACACGCACTGCCGCATACAACGCCGGTCTCCTAACAGGAAATATGAATGACTACAAATCATCCTGCTATGCTCTCCGATGCGCAGTTAAAGCTGCAAAGCTCCATTATAAGGATCGAGTGGAGTCTCATTTCCAACTCAACGACCCCCGGCGCATTTGGCAGGGTCTGAGGACCATCTGTGCTTTTGGATCTAAATCCTCTGCAGAGGTGAGAGCTGATCCGTTGCTTGTGAACGAGTTAAACTCTTTCTACGCTCGCTTTGATTGTAATCGCAGTAGCGCACCTCCGCCAAGTGACGCGTCAGAGGGAATTACTCAGAGCAGCAACAACCACGTGATCTCTGTCTCGGAGGATGAAGTTCGGAGGGCACTCAAGTGTGTGGACGTCAGGAAAGCTGCCGGGCCGGATGGTATTTCAGGCCGTGTTCTGCGGTCCTGTGCTGATCAGCTCGCCGGGTTGTTTAAATCCATCTTTAATGAGTCCCTCGCTACATCTGTGGTCCCCACCTCCTTCAAAAAATCCACCATCATCCCGGTCCCTAAACCCTCTTGCCTAAATGACTATCGTCCAATGGCTCTCACGTCTATAGTCATGAAGGTCTTTGAGAGACTCATTAAAAACACCATTTGCTCCTTCATTCCTGACACTTTGGACCCTCTTCGGTTTGCCTATCGTCCCAATAGATCGACTGAAGATGCCATCTCTCATGTCCTCCACTACGTAAGGCTACGTAAGGAACTACGTAAGGCTGCTATTTATTGACTATAGCTCAGCCTTTAACACCATAGTTCCCATTAAGCTAACCGCCAAACTCCTGGATCTCGGCCTGAATTCTTCTCTCTGCCACTGTATTGAAGACTTCCTCACTGGCAGGCCTCAGGTGGTGAGAGTAGGCCAGTTCACCTCCTCCTCCATCAGCCTGAGTGTGGGAGCTCCACGGGGCTGTGTCCTGAGTCCCCTGCTCTACTCTCTCTACACACATGACTGCTTGGCCACACACAGCTCCACCTCTATCATCAAATTTGCTAATGATACTGTTGTCCTGGGCCTCATTTCCAACAACAATGAGACAGCATACTTGGACGAGGTGGAGCATCTAACATCATGGTGCCAGGACAACTGTCTCTCTCTGAATGTTGGCAAGACCAAAGAACTGATTGTGGACTTCAGGAAGAGACCGCAACGGACATACTCCCCTCTCATGATCAGCGGGTCACCAGTAGAGAGAGTGAGCAGCTTCAGGTACCTGGGCATAAACATCTCCGGGGACCTGACCTGGACTGCTCACATTCAGACACAGGTGAAAAAAGCCAGACAAAGACTGTACCACCTGCGCCAGCTGAGGAAATTCAGGGTTTCACCAGCTATCCTGAAAACGTTCTATTTCGGGGCGATAGAAAGTGTATTAACTCAGTGCATCACAGCGTGGTATGGGAACAGCACCAGTCATGACTGCAAAGCCCTGCAAAGAGTCGTGCGCTTATCCGAGCGTATCTCAGGGTCAGCTCTCCCGTCTCTGCAGGATGTCTACACCAAACGCTGCAAAGGTAGAGTTACTAAGATCATCAAGGACTCTAATCACCCTGCAAACCCTCATTTCACGCTGCTGCCATCTGGTAAGCGCTTCCGAAGCCTGATGGCCAAAACTGAGAGACTCAGGAGGAGCTTCTTCCCCCAGGCCATCAGACTCCTGAACTCAGTCACTTAACTCTGTAACAACCTGTTATAAACCTGTTTGCACATTATACTTTGTACATTTCTGTTAACCACATATTTATAAGTCTACAGTTTACTCGCTGCACAGTTTATTTCACTTATTTTATTCCACTTCTTTATTTCTTTATTTATTTTTTTTTCTACTTGATTTATTTATAATATATATATATATATATATATATATATATATATATATATTAGTACTTATTCTATTTCTATTATAATTTCCTCCTTGTGTTTTTAACTGTGAATTTGCACTGTCCATGGAGCGGACCTGTTTACATTTCACTGCCGGTTGTATATTCTGTATATAACTGTGTATGTAACAAATAAAACTCTCTTGAATCTTGAATCTCTTGAATCATTTGGGGCTCTGGCAGAGGTCCCCCCTGCGTCTGCCTCTGCCCCTGCTAAAGCCAAACAGCAGCCTCCACCCAGGCAGCAGGTGGCCGGGCGCAAGGGAGGCGCCCAACCCGTCCAGGGTCCCGCAAAGTCTGGCAAGTAGCCCTGAAACGGGTGGCCCAGTGAGAAGGGGATCTCCATTCTCCTGAGACACAGACCGTTCCTACACTTTGCGTTCGAGGAGAGGGCATATCAGTACAAAGTCCTGCTCTTCAGGCTGTCCCTGTCACCTTGCGTCTTCACGAAAGTTGCGGAGGCAGCTATTGTTCCACTCAGAGAACGCGGTGTTCGAATTCTCAACTACCTCACCGACTGGCTCATACTGGCCCAGTCACGAGAGCAGTTGTGCGAACACAGGGACCTGGTGCTCTGTCACCTCAGCCTGTTTGGCCTTAGGGTCAACCGAGACAAGAGCAAACTCTGTCCCACACAGAGGATCTCTTATCTCGGTATGGAGCTGGATTCGGTCAATCAGACTGTGCACCTCACAGAGGAGCGAGTCTGATCAGTGCTGAACTGCATGAATACATTCAAAGGCAGGACGGCGGTCCCACTGAAGTTTCTTTCAGAGGCTCCTGGGGCATATGGCATCTGCAGCTGCGGTAACGCCGCTCGGATTACTGCATATGAGACCGCTTCAGCACTGGCTTCATGGCTGAGTCTCGAGATGGGCGCGGCAGAGCGGCAAGTACCGGGTCTCAGTTACTTCTTACTACCGCCAAACCTTCAGCCCGTGGTCGGACCCTTCGTTTCTATGGGTGGGAGTGTCCCTAGAACAGGTGTCCAGGCATGCTGTGGTCTTCACGGATGCCTCATTCACCGGCTGGGGGACCACGTACAACAGGCATCCAGTTTCAGGTCTGTGGACGGGGCCCCAACTGCATTGGCATATCAATTGCCTAGAGTTACTGGCAGTACGTCTTGCTCTGGGCTGCCTCAAAAAGCTGCTACAGGGCAAGCACATACTGGTCCGCACGGACAGCACTGCGGCCATTGCGTTCATCAACCCCCAGGGTGGTCTACGCTCCCGTTGCATGCTCCGACATCTCCTCCTTTGGAGTCAGAAGCATCTGAGGTCGCTTCGCGCCATTCACATCCCAGGTGTGCTCAACCGGACAGCCGATGAGCTCTCACAGAAGCCAACAGCTCCGGGAGAGTGGCGACTCCATCCCCAAGTGGTCCAGCTGATATGGGACCTCTTCGGAGCCGCACAGGTAGACCTGTTTGCCTCTCCCATTGCCAGTTGTATTACTCCCTGACCGGGGGCACCCTCGGCATGGAGGCACTGGTGCACAGCTGGCCCCGGGACCTGCAGAAGTATGCGTTTCACCCAGTGAGCCTTCTCACACAGACTCTGTGCAAAGTCAGGGAGGAAGAGGAGCAGGTCTTGTTAGTTGCGCCCTACTGGCCCAACCGGACCTGGTTCTCCGAACTAACTCTCCTCGCGGCATCAGCTCCCTGGCCCCATTCCTCTGAGGAAGGACCTACTTTCTCAGGGATGGGGCACACTATGGCACCCATGTCCAGACCTCTGGAAACTCCATGTCTGGTCCTTGGACAGGACGCGGAGGTTCTAGGTGGCCTACCACAGGCGGTGGTAGACACCATCACTTGCGCTAGAGCCCCCTCTACGAGGCGCCTCTATGCGTTGAAGTGGAACCTGTTCGTTGAGTGGTGTTCTTCTCACCGCAAGGACCCCCGAAGGTGTTTGGTTAGTGTTGTGCTCTCCTTTCTGCAAGACGGGTTGGAGCGAAGGCTGTCTCCCTCCACCCTCAAAGTGTACGTCGCAGCAATAGCGGCGTATCACGACGCAGTTGAACGGTAAGTTCTTAGGGAAGCACAACCTAATCGTCAGGTTCCTCAGGGGTGCGAGGAGGCTAAATCCTCCTCGTCCAAACTCTGTACCCTCTTGGGACTTAGCTCTGGTGCTCAAAGCACTCCAGAGCCCTCCCTTTGAGCCTTTGTAGTCCATTGAGTTAAAGATCCTGTCCATGAAGACAGTACATTGCAGGTTGCATTGGCTTCCATTGCATTGGCCTCCTCCGTCAGCGAATCATGCCTCCAGGTCCTCCTTCAGGAAACGAGGGTTACATACGTAACCGAGACGTTATTTGTAACATTGTTCTACATTACAGAAAAATACTAAACCATAATAATAAGTGCTTAAGCGCACATAAAACGGGCTGCAGAGACACAGACAAAAGTTATGATTATGAATGTATTGGAAAAAACAGCAAAGAGAAATATATACACATTTATGTATGTTATGTGCTTTTTTCTTTCTTTATAAAACTGTATGCAGATATATATAGCAAGAAGGCTGCAGGGAAGAGGTCCTAATGCTCAAAGTGTCAGGCCTTTGAGGGTAGTTCCCCCCCGGAAAAAAAATGGCAAACACCTCGTTTTACAGTGCCCTCAGGGGACCATTCTGTCAACCCTGCCACCTTGTGTGCTTCAGGGCGCAGCGGTCTCCAGCAAGCATATATCTCAGTGTCCGCCCGGAAACATAGCGGCACTGGGAGGCTTGCTTCCTCTAAGGAGGGTGTCAGAGCTACCAATTTTCCTTCCGGTGCGCCGCTTCAGGGCACCGAATTGGTGGTTCGAAAAGTACCTGAGGCCATTCTCGAGAGAAGGGTTCCCCTAGTAGAATTTCTGGCAGCGTGGATATTACTGCCAAATATATCTCAGTGTGTCCTGCACATAGTCAAAAAGGGTTATACAATTCAGTTTGGGTCTCACCCACCCAGGTTTATGGGGGTCCTACCAACAGTGGTGGACCGCAAGCAGGCTCTGGTCATGCAACAGGAGGTAAAAACGCTGTTGGGGAAGGGAGTCATAGAACGTGTACTTCCTCCTGACAGAGAAACCAGGTTTGACAGCGTAACTGGTGCAGCTATGTTCCCAAATGCAAACTCAGCATATGCACAGATGGAGTTCACCACATTCATTCACTGACGTGGAGCTGATCACGTGCTGATCGCGTGAGTGAAGCGCGCTCTTCTCTTTGCGCAGCGCAAACAGAGTCATTAACTTAACTTTGTAGACCTATTTATACATTAATAAATAAAATAATTAAATCTGTGAATAGAGTACAACTCACAAAAATAATGCTGTTGTTATACAAACTTTACACAAATCCTCACAACCTTACATGCAAAACAAAAAGACCAGGTTTTACAATAATAGCCGAATATAACAGCCCTATTATACAAATGCAGAATTATATTAATCATTCATTTAAATACACAAATTATGAATAAATATAACTTTGTAAATTAAACACATTAATAATAAAAATATTTTATTTTAATTTTATCCACATCAAATTCAATTTGCATAGCAGCAGTTGCAGTAAATTTGCATTGATGAATAGACAAAATCTAAATATGTCAAGGCTAATTATTAGTCTTGTGCACATTGATTGTAAAATATCATATATCCATAGGCATTTAGTAAGGCTTTAGTTGAACTACATATAAATGACGTGTATCTAGAAAGAACTTAGTCCAGTGTTATTTTAGTACATATTAGGCTACACTATATTCTTTTAGTATGCTATTATTTAATTATTTTCCTATTTATTCATGCATTTATATGTATGATTTTTATTTATTTATTTGAGAATGTTTCTGGATGTCAAAGGACGTTTTGTCACTAACTTAAATCTAAAACGCATACAGTACACACTATATTTAATTTGATACTCATTTTCATTCACTTTGCTTGACCAGCTGGAATATTGTGAAAGGTTTAAAGCACTAAGATTCTAAACAAAAAAAATGTCAGTTTGCCTAAATTAAAGTTTGACATTGGTCACATTACTGAAATTACAAAAGGTGATATTAATGATTATTAACAAGGTTAATAATTAATGTGGATCTAAAGACAATCATAAAACACAAGCTACATATACAAAATATCTTCTCAATCTCTAAATATTAGTCAAATGATCCAAATTATAGTTATTCTTATATTATAAGAAACAGGTAGCTTATGCCATTTTACATGAGGGTGAATGAAGTTCGAGGTTCGCGGCTGTCAGGTTACATTTACATTTATGCATTTGGCAGATGCTTTTATCCAAAGCAACTTACATTGTATTCAAGGTACACATTTTTTTGTCAGTTCTTGCTTTCCCTGGGAATCGAACCCATGACCTTGGCGTTGCTAGCGTCACGCTCTTATTGTTTGAGCTACAGGAAAGCTCAAAAAGGCTCGGGTTGCAAATTGTGCGTAGGCCTACTCATACACCAAATTTATTTCTATGAATAGTCTATTTTGAAGTGTTTATATCCAAACAAACAACATCCGTAGACTCTCCTCCTCTACCCCTGTATTGCTCTGATCAGAAGCGCCGGCGCCCTGTCCCGTGGCTTGCAGTTTATAATGTCGCAATTATTTTTTTTTTTTATGATTTAATTACAATTCATATAAAGTCATTATCGAAGTCATGCGGTTCGAGACTAGTTTAATTTAATGTATTCATTCTCAAGTCAAAGTCAAGGTGTTTTCTTCATGTATTAAATCTTTAAATTCACATCTTGCAATATCACTTGCGTATCGGCTGTGGGAAAAAAAAATCACAACGCAGGAAAACCTTGATTGTGTTATTATGCATTACATTCAGCCACAGATCATTGTATTGATTAGTATTGATTATCTTGGTCTAGGAGCTAACATCAAACCTGGCCTGTCCTAACACTAAAAGACTGTACCAAAATCTAGCGCTGCAACTCGCTAATTAAAAAAAAAAATAAAAAAAAACTTAGGCTAATAACTTACCATATGTTGTTTTTCATTGGAAAACACTAACAGCCGCGTGCAATTCTTAGTCCTGTTTCTCAACAATCATCGCAGAATCGCTAATTATTCAAATGCAAGCCGAAAGATATGATTTGAATTATTGAGTGACAGTAGAAGGGTGGGGGCACACTGGGGGGCCAATCAGTTTTCGGGGGGGGCAAGTAAAAAGACCCCATGGCCCCTCCCCTGCGTACGGCACTGCAGACGCAGCATTTGAAAATGACCTAAGTAGAAAATTCAGAGACGAATGGAAAGAGTTACTGCTGAGGAGGTTTCACTCATCGAAGAGAAGATTGCAGCTCTACTGAGGTAGCCTAAAGCCTACGATTAAACATTTTGCTTGTGATATATGATATGATTTTTTCAGTGCTCTTTTATCTGCAAGTTGCACACTAGGTGCAATTTTTGTCGTTGTAGCAGCGAGATATTTTACGGCGCGATAAAATTTCAGGAGTGTAATAGCCAATAGTAATTTTAGAGCATAGCAATGTATTTTCTATAAAGCACCTTTAACTGTTACTGAAATGTTGTTTGAAAACACTGTTAAAATGTAACGCTATGTGAATTCAAGTCTTAATTAAAGGGGTTTAACTTATCAAAAGTGACAAATGTAGCGGAGTTCACTCAGCACCACAAAGAAATCACAGACATCAAGCTCTTAGGGGGATTCCGTCTGCAATTTATTAAAAGAGGACAGACAGTCAACATACACTCTCAGCTTCAGCTTCACCTTCTTCTCTTAGCTGAAGAATGCATGGAAACAGACATGTTAAATACTGTCCTCTCTAACAGTGACTGCAGTTCGACTCAATACACAAAACATTCAAATGAAAGCTACACACATCTACAATACTAACAAACATTTATACAGACAGAATCCCCCGAAATTATATGTAGAAAACTTATCAACAGAAAAACGCGCGCTCTAATTTGGCGTGCGGGCTGCAACATCAAACAACACATGCGCGAACCTAATTCAGAAAATACAACTCTCTTATCGATGAAAATACACATATAACTACTTATTCTAATTCTAGGAACTTGTTACAATCAATATCAACTCAAAACTTTACTTAGTATTACATATTTTCCCTTTATTACAGAGCTCTCCAGACACATACCTGTCTCTCTTAAGTCACGGACTGTTCTGAGAGCAGGTGCGATCAGTCCATTATTAGTGACGTCACTCAGTGAACAAACTCAACATATCAATTTTAAAACAAATATTAACAATTTTCCCATGTTACTATAAAGATATGAACAACATATATTTATAACAATACAAAAATAAAATGAAAATAATTTATTTCTGAGAGATCACTTAAATGTTTGCTGGATAAACAAGTGATGTAGATGTGTGATGCCTTTCTCTTTCCATTTAATATTGCTTAGTGAAGCTTTGTTTATTGTAAAACCAGGATTATGCCATATGGGTGAGTTGATGTGTGGTGTCAGCTCATGTTGTGTCAGTGTATTAATTTGCCACCAAGCAGTGAGGGTTGGTTTAATTGTTACGTTTTTAAAAAGGTCGTTCTGTTTAATTTTTTTTTGTGAGGAGTGGAAGATCGGATATGGTAATTTCGTTGCATTCTGCTTGCTCTAACTGTAGCCATGGGTTTTGGAAACTGTCACCTGTGATCCATTTGCAAATATATTGTAATTTTGATGCTAAGTAATAGTTTTGAAAATTTGGTGCTGCTAGACCGCTTCTATTGTTTTCAGTAGTGTGATAAAATTGAGATTGAACGAGTCAGAGAGGTTTGGGGATATGTTTATTCCTAAGTATGTAATATTAGTAATTAGTCATTTTAAACGGTGTGTTCTGTATACTCCTATCTCGTGGTTGTATATTCAGTGGTAACATTGTTGATTTGGTCCAGTTTTAGTGCTGAATTCATATGAGGTGGGATAGATGAAGTGTTTTTAATCTCTGCCGTCATTCGCATGAATAATGGTGATATAGTTGACCAGAAATGTTTGTAATATTCTGGTGGGTATCCATCTAAACCTGGGGCTTTATTGTTTGATAGAGAGTCAATAGCTTGTTTATATTCTGTTTCTGAAATAGGTTCTTCCAATGATTCTCTTTGTGTTGTGGTCAGACTGGGTAAAGATAAGTTATAAAGGAATGATTTAGTGTCATTAATTTTGGTTCTTTAGTGTTAGTGTATAGATGTTTGTAAAATGTGCGAAAGGTATCATTGATGTCTTGTAGGGTGTGGAGAGTCTTTCCTTCTGGATTCTTGATTACCGGAATACATGTCTTTTCTCTATTACGTTTGAGTAGATTAGCCAGATATTTACCTGATTTATCTTTATGATCAAATTGTGTAAATCTTAGGCATTGTTTTTGGAATTCTATCCTTTTATTTAATATGTCTTCATATTCACCTTTTGTTGTATTTATTTCCTTTAGAATCTGTTCATTGGGATTATGAGAGTAAACATTGTGTAATGTATGCAGTTTATTTTCTAATTCTTTTTCTCTGCTTTGTTCCTTTTTGTGTTTGTATGTGGAATATGAAATGATTTTTCCTCTAAGTACCACTTTAGCTGTTTCCCAGAGAGTTGCAGCAGAGATGTCTGGTGTGTCGTTTATTTCCATGAAACATGTCCATTCCTTTTTAAAGTAGTCATTAAATTCTTTGTCTTGAAGTAATGATATATTCATCCTCCATCGGAATGATTTTTTTGTATCGTTTCTATTAGAGATAGTCATAGTGATTGGTGCATGATCAGAGATGATGATAGGGTTTATTGTTGTACTTAAAATATCAGGGATGAGGGAGTTGCTTGTCAAAAAATAATCAATGCGTGAATATGATTTATGAACTGCTGAAAAATAACTGTATTCTCTTGAATTTGGATTTTTAAATCTATCGCCAAGACCAAGGTCAGTCATGTATTGTTTAATGGTTTCTGTAGATTGCCATGGTTTAAAATGTGATGGTGTATTGGATTTGTCTAGAGTTGGATCAATAACTGTATTAAAGTCTCCTCCGATTGTGATGGCTGATTGGGAAAGGTTACTGGTTACCTATTGAGGAGAAAAATTATGGGAAAATTGGGGGTCATCTGTGTTTGGTCCGTAGATATTAGCAATGGTCAGTGTTTTATTGTTAAAGATTATATTGACAATGACATATCGTCCGTCTGGGTCACATATGGTTGAGTTATTAATAACAGTTATGTTTTTGTTAATTAATATAGCTACACCTCTTTTCTTTGAGTTAAATGATGCAGAGTATATTTGTGTTAATTGTGTATTTGTTAATTTCTTGTGTTCTGGATCCAAAAGATGAGTTTCTTGCAATAAACATACATCTGCCTTGAGTTTTTTGATGTGGTTCAAAATTTTGGATCTTTTAGCTGCTGAGTTGATGCCTCGTACATTCCAGCTTACTAATTTCAGATTTGACATTTTTTGTTATGAAGTTCAATATTTATCAGTACCCTTCTATATGATATTGATATAAAATATACATGTAGTATATATTCAGTGACAGACAAACGTAACATGCAACAGAAATAGCTCTTTTTTTCAAATGAATACACAAAACATTTGAGTACATTAAGTGGGTGATTATTATTTATCTTGTATAACATTCATTGGCGATATGTTTTTCCTTCTTCTTCTTGTTTTGTGATGAATTATAACCAGTACATAGTGTTGTTCCTGTAAAGTTGTCCGTCAACATATAGTCGGTCTACGGTGAGAACTGCTTTCTTTCCATTTTAGCGATATTGTTTCATGAGTGGTATCAATATTCTCCGTCTGTCCTGAATCTCTCGTGGAAATTGATCATTAAGTCCGAATGAAGTTCCGCGCAGTTCTTTGCCCTTGCTCTTTACCAGTTGTTTCTGTTTGTAGTGCTCAAATTTTGCAACGATGGGATGCGGACGTTTAGTGTCTGTGGTTTTGTTGGATCCGAGGCGGTGGACGCGGTGGAAGGTAATATTGTTGACAGATTCCAGTGGGAGTTTGAGAGAAGAATGCATGAAATCTTTGATTGCTTGTTCCGGGTTATCTTGGATACCCGAATTCTCGAATACCCGAAAAGATCAGGTTGTCTCGCATGCTGCGGCACTGGATGTCTAATATGGATTCCTTCAGTAGTTTATTTTCGTTTGTGATGTTTTTTATTGTTGCTGTAAGTTCTGATATCTTTGTATGCATTTCTTTATTGTCTTTTTGCAGTGAGTCGATCTGTGATTGACTGAACTCAAGGCTGGTTTTAAGATCTTTGATGTCTTGATGGAGCAGTTCAAGAATTGCCAGTTTATTGTTAATGGATTCTAGAAGTCCCACCTCTATTGTTGTAGTGGTTCCGTCCTCGGACTCTGCTGAGAATTCCCGGCGCGGTTTCTTTTGGGGTTGTGGCATGTTGTCCAAACTGTAGAAGTAGTCGTCTATGAAGTTTTCCAGGTATTCCACGGTGGGATTTAATCCGGTTCTGTTATTTAAGGTAATCGACATGGTAATCGAATAGTGTAGTACTGGTGAGAAGATCGTTTTGTTTTTAGCTGTGTTCAGAGCGCCGCCATCGACCCGATGTCTTCAGATTCAGGGAAACTCCGTCATCCGGGGTGGGCAACTTTCCTAAACCAAAGTAAATTAGGGTTGTGTTTTATGACATATTTCATGTTATTGTAGACCGGCACCTCCACTTTCAGGTCTCGCTACTCGCTTGTCATTGGTCAGCTGTCAAAAAGGCGCTTGACACAGGGCGTTTTTATCAGAAAAGTTAAACTTTCTTCAACTTGAAAAGACGCTCTGAGCTGCAGTAAAAGACGTCAGCGTTGGCATTTAAAAAAAGCCCATTAATGTGTCATGACTATGCAGCCTCTGACAAGGAAGAACTGATGGAAACTCAGTCAATGAGTGTAAGAAGACCGATGGAGTCTACACCCACTAAAATTCCAGTGCTTCAAAAAAAGAGCAAAAGGTGACGATCATCCTGAGGTTTCTAACGCCGCCATCCTCGAAGCGATAAACAATCTGATGGCCATGATGGAGACAAGACACACTCAATAAGGCAGGTCTGACTGAGAATTGTTTTATTAATTGATAGAAATGCCTGCACTCTGGATCTAACTCTTTTAGATATATTTTCATTGTCATTAGTCATATGTTGGAAACTAGGGGGCCCTCCCAGTTTGCAACAATACTAATTGGACTGGATATAATAAAGATTTTGTCCATCAATTTACTGATCAATTAATTGCCAGTCAATTGATGTGTGTCGATAGCCATGCACATGTTTTATGCACCTTACATGAAATACATACAGGAAGTTGACATGGCTGTAAGCCATAAACTTGTTCAACATAACTGAAAAGGGATTATAAAAATAATTGCCCTTGTCCTATATGTATGAAGGTGAATAATGTATGATAGATTTGCATTATATTAATGATTTTGGCCTGGACAGTCCTATGATCTGTTCCAGGTAGAGAGGTTGTGCGGTTTTAGAGTTAAAGGTGTGTGTTGTGTATGTTGTGTATAGGAGATGGGTGGTGTCTATCCTACCGTAATCTGTGTTGTATAATTTAGTTCCAGTTTTTACACTGGGAAGCCATGTAGCTATGTGTGCTGTGGGGTGTGAATGGCTTCATGAAGTATCTTCACTCCCATCTCCTATGTTAAGTTGTGTGTGTGTATCTTGGCTGATGCCGGCCAGCCCAGACCCTTGTGGAGTCTGGGTCTGAAGAGTGGCAGCCATCAGCCTGAAAGGAAAACAAACACAGAGAGAGAAACACAGTCTAATATTGGACCTTTACACAAATTTCACTAAGATAGATGGTGCTATCTTATTTTTTGTTTAATGGTCTTAGCCAGACAGTTGTTGCAGATAACTTTAACCTGTTAAGGTTTTATGCCATTATGAGAGAATTTGTCTTAGTTTACAAAGACATGGATTATCATCATGATCATGTTTCGGTAAAGAAAAAGGTCAAATAAACTGATTTATAATGGTCAGATCTGACTGCTGGTGTGTAAATGCAGTCGGACCCGTTGCACCTTAAGCTGTTGTTGCAGTTGCGTTTACTCAATCTGCTGTATTGTGATCATTATCACACCCAGGTCCCCTGGGGGATCTCTTTGAATGATGCTGTTTATACAAGCCAGATCTGGGTTTAGAGCAACACGTTCTTTGGTATGTATGGTGTCTTTCAAACTCTTGACCATTTGGGTCTCTGTGGTGTGTAAACCCTGTGGAGTTAATGTCTGAGATTAACATAACACACAGTTTTCATTTACATTTCCAGTAAATAACTTCCCTGATCAGATCCCATCCCATCTAATGCTCCCAGAGAGGAGTTTGATAAAACTTGCACCACTTTGTTTGTCATTGCATTACAATGGAAAGCTTGCACCTCCTCTTTCTCCCTGGGTTTAAGATTGTAGTGTAAATGATTAAGTCTTGAATGAATTCAGCCTATTCAAGTTACAGCAATCAGGTTAATCATTTAACTGGGCATTGTAATTTTTCCCATTAAAGATTCTTGCACAAATAGAAGGTAAAGAAGTTCTTTCTCTTTAGGTTTTTCACTTCAGTTTTCTTTATTAACGTTAATTTCTTTAACCATCTATGTTCTCATTTCCATCATTTCAACCTTCTAATCCTCCTTCTACTCCTTCAACAATCTTTCATCCTCTAAATAATGCTGAATCATCATGAGATCAAAAGCCATTCCTGGCCATTATAATATAATTTACATTATAATCATAATATAAATCATATTATATTAAAATAGTATGAATTAAAAAAATAATTTTATTTGCTGGTCTCAAGAGGGTCTCTGCTGAGTCATGTGTCCAGAATAATGTGTTATAATCTCACTGATCTTTCAGATTGGCCCTGCAGCTCCTGCTGTGCTGGCGGGATCATTGTGTGACACAGCAACAAGACCAAACTGGAAACCAGTTATTAACTTAGATGCTGTGGACGTTCAATAAACTGCAAACGCTGAGAGCACAGGTCAAATCATTGCTCAATTTAAAGATTTTTGTGACTACACAATATAGAATTGGGTACAATTTTCTTATTTTTGGATGTTATCAATTGCATTCTTTGGAGAATCTATTTGCATATGAAAAGAAAGGTTTGACAAACACAGGTCTGATGGAGAAAGACAAAGTTCATCTTTGTTCTGTTAATTTTCTCAATCTCTTTTGAGACACTTATGAAGACACAAAAGTGCAGCGATTCCAATGTCTGAAATAAGACCGTAGTAAAACGCTATATTTCACAACACCTTTATAATTGTGACATCAGTCCTGAATCAGTTTTGTCCACCTTCACATTTTACACACAAAGGATTGCAGTGAGATCTTTTTCAGTAAGATTTTGTTCACAAGTTAACGTGGCCATTTGTTCTTTTTCTTTGTTGTGTTGTTGCAGCAAAGCAAATAAACAAATGTAACTGGACCTTTAATTTACAGCCTTCTTTTGAGTACCGAAATAAAATTTCCTCTCTTGCTGCGTAGGCAAACAAGGAGAATTGTAAAGCAAGGGATATCATTTCTACTCTACGCTGTTGCTTTCATGTCCCTGATAAGCAATTTGGTTGTCTAATTCTCAAGCCTTGATCGGATTTATAAGGCAAATAAGAATAGACTTACCATAACAGCTGAAGAAAGAGAAGGAAATCACCTCTTGCTTGTTACAATCCCAGTACTTCGCTGAAAAGACACTCGCATCCTGGAGATCACGTCGGGGTCACCACTTTGTAAGGTCCATCCGTTTGCCCAAGAACGGAATCTAACGGCCTGGTCGAAGGACTTCTGCGTGTAAGCCTTTTCAGCACTTCTGTTGAATTCACTTAATTTATGGTTATCAAATTTTAAATCTGACTCCATGAATAATTTTATCTGACTCCAATTCTTTGTAACTTTGTTACATTTGTTACATTTGTAACTTAACAGCTGATCATAAGTTTAGTTGTGATTTTAATTTAGATCATTGATTTCTCTTAGTACCTCTTAATTTCAAATACTCGTTCCTCCATGGGACCCGGAGTCGCTCAGAGGATGATGCTCGCGATTATAATTACATTACCTCACGGATGCAAATTAGTCAGTTCTGATATTACAGAGGATTGCACAGTGAACCAGATTTTAGAGGATTGCAGATTTTACCTTTTAAGTGAGTCACACATGTTTACTCATAACAGAAAGTGTAATTTTAACAATAGTCACGAGAGCTGCAAGTTGTTAATAACAGTGACAGTCAGAAATCAGATTGCCCCTCATGCTTAGCGCCATGCTCCGGTCATGGGGTCCTCCGTATGAATCTGCCCTGACAGAAAGATTTACGGGAACTCCTACAAACTCCTCATGCGACACTACTAGAAAAAATTTTTTCAGAAAGATACAGAATAAATCAAGATTAACATTTATTTTGGCCAGACAGAACTTAAACATCATAATTAAACATGAATCCATGGTACACAACTTTCAGCATAAAAATTCCAAGTAATATGAAAATAGTTTCAAAGAGTCATGTCTGGCACAATACATACTGTCTGTGTGTGTGTGTGTGTGTGTGTGTGTGTGTGTGTGTGTGTGTGTGTGTGTGTGTGTGTGTGTGTGTGTGTGTGTGTGTGTGTGTGTGTGTGTGTGAGTGCCTCTAGGACACCGACACAACACTGCATGGGGGCTCTGGCTACAGATTGTTCCCAAATGGCAGCCCTGCTACCCTTCCTTAAATACCCAGACCAGAACAAAGGGTTGTAAATATTTGCAACACAAACACCTAGTTTGGGGGAGAGGATCAGATATCTTTGGAGAGACCACTCAAAAAGGAGAACACAATTCTCATATGTTTCAATCTTTCTCACCCTACCAGTGACTACAGTGAAGTTGAGACCATTTTACCATTCACACTGTAACCTTTAAAAAGATACCAGACATGAAAGGGATAAAACAATAGATTCACAAGATAAATCATCTGTAGTACATCTGCACCCGAGCCCCAGGAGTTGCATTGATGTCTAGCACATAGAACCTGACAAAAGTATGCGGAGAGGACCGTCCTGACACATCACGAACATCCTGCAGGGAGGCCCCTGCCAAGAGAGCCTGAAAGGCAGCCGTACTCCTGGTAGAATGGGCCCGAACAGCCAAGGGAGAAGGCTGTCTGGCCGCCTCATAAGCAAGTGAGATGGCCTCACTTGCTCATCCTCTGCTTAGACACAGGACCCCCCCTCGAGGGTGGACCATAACAAACAAACAAATGTTCTAACTTTCTCCACAGGGCAGCTCTGTGGACATATGTGTCTAGTGCACAAACAAAGCAGATTGAGTTTTTCCTGCTCTGACGTCAGAAAGGAGGAGGACAGAAGGCCTGAAGTACTAAAGGTTAGGACCTTAGGAATA
Source organism: Paracanthobrama guichenoti (assembly GCA_018749465.1). Lineage (NCBI taxonomy): Eukaryota > Metazoa > Chordata > Actinopteri > Cypriniformes > Gobionidae > Paracanthobrama > Paracanthobrama guichenoti. Next base: position 606,040 of record CM031966.1, on the reverse strand, counting down.
TAGTCCGGTCTAGGATGGAGAAAGGCCTTCACCATACCGGGAGCAAATTCCAAGCACAAGGGTGCCACAGAGAGAGCTTGTAAGTCTCCTATTCTCTCAAGGGAAGAATAGCAAGCAGAAGGATAGTAGAGGAGAAGAGGAGAAGGAGAAGGAGGAGTAGAGGAGTAGAGGAGAAGGCCTCGGCCACTCCTGTAGCATGGCATCCAGTCCGAGAGGAGCTGGATGCACTAGGGAGAACCACAGAAGACAGTGTGTGTTTTCTTGAGTAGCGAGCAGGTACACTTGTGCCCTACCAAACTTCTCCCAGAGGAGCTCCACCACCTCGGTGCAGAGTCTCCACTCCCCGGGCCTCAGTCCCTGCCTCGACAGGATGTCTGCTTCCACATTCAGGCGCCCCGGGATGTAAACTGCGCTGACTGAATTCAGCTTCCCCTGGGCCCACAGGAGGATATGACAAGCCAGCTTGTATAATGGAAGAGACCTCAGACCCCCTTAATGGTTCGTATAGGAGACCACCGATGTGCTGTCTGAGTGCACCAGCACATGACGGCCCCTGAGTGCTAGACCGAACGGAAGCACCCGATATTGGTACGCTTCTCACCTGAAAGCGAACCTCAGGTATTTCCTGTGCTGCGGAAGGATGGAGACATGAAAGTATGCATCTTTGAGATCTATCATGACAAACCAATCAAAATTTGAAGTTCTTTTTGGAAAACTGGGACGCCGTGTCACCCGGACTAAAGAGAACAAGGACAACCCAAGTTGTTCTCAGCGCTCAGTTCAGAAGCCTGCATCTCTGATGGGATGGGGTTGCATGAGTGTGTGTGGCATGGGCAGCTTACACATCTGGAAAGGCACCATCAATGCTGAAAGGTATATCCAAGTTCTAGAACAACATATGCTCCCATCCAGACGTCGTCTCTTTCAGGGAAGACCTTGCATTTTCCAACATGACAATGCCAGACCACATACTGCATCAATTACAACATCATGGCTGCGTAGAAGAAGGATCCGGATACTGAAATGGCCAGCTTGCAGTCCAGATCTTTCACCCATAGAAAACATTTGGCGCATCATAAAGAGGAAGATGCCACAAAGAAGACCTAAGACAGTTGAGCAACTAGAAGCCTGTATTAGACAAGAATGGGACAACATTCCTATTCCTAAACTTGAGCAACTTGTCTCCTCAGTCCCCAGACGTTTGCAGACTGTTATAAAAAGAAGAGGGGATGCCACACAGTGGGAAACATGGCCTTGTCCCAACTTTTTTGAGATTTGTTGATGCCATGAAATTTAAAATAAACTTATTTTTCCCTTAAAATTATACATTTTCTCAGTTTAAACATTTGATATGTCATCTATGTTGTATTCTGAATAAAATATTGAAATTTTAAACTTCCATATCATTGCATTCTGTTTTTATTCACAATTTGTACAGTGTCCCAACTTTTTTGGAGTCGGGTTTGTAGTTTACAACGTGCAATATTATTTATTCACATTATCGCTTTTTATAATGTGTATCTATTTTAATTAGTCTATTTGTGTATTTATTTTAATTTGGAAATCTATTTGTACATAGTGTCTTTTAAATTATTATTATTTTTTATCTTTTTACCTTTTTATAAAAGCTGACTCTGAGAAACACAAGAATTCGAATGTACCTGCACTGTAATGTACGTATGCAAATGGCAATAAACTTTGCAAGTAACTGTGCAAGATTGTACATTAAATCATGATAAAGATTAACAAAACATCTTATTGAACAAATTTACTGAACCATATAAACTTCCATGAGGAAGTTCAATTCCAGTTAGCACAATCACACTCTGTTTCTTTGTAAGTCATTCTCTCTAAAGGGCGGAGGCAGGGTGGTCCTAGCTTTAGTATAAAAACACCAGATACCTTGTTCTCCACATCACTTGCTAAAACAAAGGTAAGTCTCACTTAACATTTTTACAATAATTTTATAGATATCATTCCAGTTACATATTGTATTTGAGGCATGTTTAAAACCAAACAGAACTGTTCTGCTTTCAGTACACTGTTGAAGAACTCATTGCACACATTCTTGTGTAAAACTACTAAGGATGGCTGATACCAAAAGCAAGTATTAGTTTATTTCATCAAACAGATTTGAAATCAATGCCAGCCATCAATGTGATCTTTTCAGTCTTTAAAAATATACAATGTTTTTTTCTCCAGTGGCTGTGTCCCAGTGGAGCCCAGACTTTGTACAAGAGCTTCTCCCTGCTGCCCAAAAGACAGCCCTTCTCTACCATCTCTCTTACCTGTGCCTGGCCAACTTCCCCAACCTGGAGAGAATCATCAGGAGTCGGGCTGTGGAAACCCAGCTTCTGTTCGGATCCTCTGATGCAACCCTGCTGAAAGTATGTTTCACATTTCTCTTGATTTCAGTGTTTTCATCTCTGTCACCTAGAAAGAAAGAAATGTGAAAGTTGTGTCAATTCACCAAATATAAAGAGTCTGTAGTCAATAGCTTTTGGATAAAATTTTGCTAAATTGAATATGAGAGTCTCACCCTTAACTGGAAATAAATACATAATAATATCAATGTGAGCCATGAAAAATGTCTTTCTTTTTTCTTTTTTTTTTTACTTACATTTTAGGTAAAATCTCTTATAACCTAAGAGTTTGTACACATCATCTTGGTTTGATATGCTTCTTATAAATTTTAAATGAATTTCTTACATTTTTACACTTAAAACTTTTAACTTTAATTATAATAACAACAGATAATCCATGGCATTATGAACAGTTTTGTGTTTTTTAAATTCTAAGATACTTGATCTTATGTCTCTTCCTTCTCACAGTGTATTTTGACCAGTAAAAACCTGGTTGAGTCACTGTTTCCCATGTTGATGACAGCTGTGGAGAAAAATAAGCCGACTTTGGCAGTCAAATTCCTAGAAAAGGCACGAGTCTGGATTAAAGAGATTATCACTGATGTGGACAAGATAGTGGAAAAGTAAGAACATTTTCCTTATGAAAACATTTTAAAATACCTTTGTAGTAAATTGTAAGAGACAACTTCTCATGTTGAGTACACAAGTTTGTGTGTCATTTATTTTTAGTAGCGGAAAACTCGCTGACAAGCATCCCATGTTATCACACATTCAGGACATTTAAAGGGACCGCGATCCCTGAACAGTCATGAAGAAACACGCTAAAAACTGCATTTATAATCAACAGTGTATAGAACGCTTAACAACAAAGGTGAATTATGTATGTCACATTCACTACACACGTCCCCCCAGAATTCACCATATCAGGAGAAGAACCAAAACGGGAAGGCGGGCGTATCAACCGGCCAGGAGGCCGTCCGCGTTGAGGGGGCTGGGCCAAGTCAGTGGAGAGTCGCTCTGGTTTGCCACCCCTGTCCACCACAAAATGTTTGTCCCCTGTCCCCAGAACCTGGAATGGGCCCTTGTAGGGCAGGTGTAGCGGTCCCCTGTGGGCATCATGGCAAATTAAAACATAGTCAGCCACGTGAAGTCTGGCGGAGATGTGTGACTGAGGAAGATCGTGGCGGGAAGTAGGAACAGGTGCGAAAAACCTTGCATTGTCCAGTAGAGTAGACCGCTGGAGAGTAGCAGACCAGGGAACCGTGGTGATAGGAACAAAATCCCCTGGTACCCCCGCAGCAGCTGTCCATAAACAAGCTCCGTGGATGAGGACTGAAGGTCCTCCTTTGGCGCAGTCCTGATGCCCATGTGATCTGAGTCACTCCCATGCTGTTGTAATCCAAACCCAGATGGACTGCCCCTGCCACAGCCCTTGACAGGCAGTCTACCACATGGTTGTTCTTACTGGCAAGTGCTGCAAGTCAATGGTGAACTGTGAAATGTAGGACAGATGACGTTGCTGGCGATCGGACCACTGCTCAGCCACCTTGGCTATAGCAAAAGTCAGCGGCTTGTGGTCCACAAAAGCAGTGAAATGCCGGCCTTCCAGCAGGGAACAAAAGTGTCTGATTGCGAGGTAGAGACCCAGAAGCTCCCAGTCGAAAGTGCTGTACTTCTGCTCACAGGGGCGCAGCTGATGGCTAAAGAAAGCCAGCGGCTGCCAGGCCCCGCCTACCCACTGCTTGTAGACAGCTCCAACAGCGTAGTCCGAGGCACAGGAAAAATGCATTAACCTCTTCAGCCAGTCTCCGACATTCAGTGATTGTAGTGTTGGCTAGTGCAGCGCTCACTTGGGAAGGTAGCTGACGCAGGAAAAGCTGGGTGAAAAGAAAACTGGGTCTGTGTTCACCAAAAGAGCCAGCATACGGTCCATGAGGTCAGACAATTTGCTGTCACCCAGTCCTTGAAGGGAGAAAAGCCTGCTGGCTCGCTCAGTGTCTGACAGTTCAAACGTTTTCAACAGGTGGGCTTTGAGTGCTGTATACTTCTCAGTTGCTGGAGGATTTGTAAAGAATCTTGCGCAATGCAAACTGCGCTTCAAAACCATGCAAACCATGCTGATGCAGACGATTCCCAGAATTCGGGGCGTTTGAGAGTGACAGCGTTCACGGTCATGGTCGTGTCGTGTCTCTGGACCAGACTAATGTCGGGGTCACCAGTGTGGAAATTGCAGTAAATTACAAGAGACAACTTACGTTGAGCACATGAGTGCATGTCATTTGTTTTTTAGTAGCGGAAAACTCAATCAAAATGGCGTTGAAAAGCGTCCCATGCTATCACGCATTCAGAACATTTAAAGGGACCTGAACAGTCATGAAGAAACACGCTAAGAACAAAGTGCTGCATTTATAATCAACAGTGTATAGAACTACACTTAACAAAGGTGAATTATGTATGTCACATTCACTACACCTTGAGTAATAATTTAATTATTCTTCTACATGCAACTGCTATAATATGGCAAAAGTATCAGCATGTTATAAAATGCTAATTTCACTGCAATATTTCTTCAACATTGTGTAGGTATGATTTACACAACAAAGATGTTGCATCGTCCACCAGTGATGTTATCAAGGAAAAACAAGATACAGATAAAAAGATTACAGAACAAAGCCACGAGTTGAAGCAAACTGAAAAAACCCTGGATGATCTGAACTCTAAACTCCAAAAAATCACAAAAGAGCTTGAGGAAACTGAGAAAAACATAAACAGCAAAAGCCAAGAGATTCAAGAGTTTGCCAGATCCGTATCCCAAACAATTAAAGGCCTCGGCATCTTCGCTGCAATCGTGCCATTCATTGGGCTAATTGTTAAAAGCATTTATGATGCAGTACATGATCCTAAAAATGCTGCACAAATGAAGGCTCTTGAAGCTGAATTGAACCGCTTCATCGCTGACAAGACTGTTCTGAAACAGAAGGAGTGGCAGATCCAACTCCAGCTCATTGATTGGCAGATGAAGGCGGCCAAAGCCAGTTTTGACCTGAGTGAGTCTGTTTTCTTTCATGTTTAAAGTATACATATGACAAGTCATGCCAAGATTCAAGTCTAGTTTAAGACAGGCTATCCACCCTATCTGCCCTAAATAGTATTGGAAATTACTAATGTCACAAACTATTTAGGATATGCACATTGAGACACAGGCAGGGAGTGAACATGTGGCTTGTTGAAACATTTATTTCCTCTCTGCAGAATCCATACCTGACCCCATCCATCTACATGAAGTTCAGAAGAGCTTGACAAAAATTCAGGCAATTCTGATTCAGCTCAGAAACTTCTGGATGAGTGTTGCTCAAATGCTGGACTACCTGGAACAAAAGACCTTTGTTGGAGAAGATCTTATCGAAGACCTTGCCGAACTAAAAGATGAATTTCTAGAATCAATCAAAACAGCCAAAGAGGTAAAATTCATGTTTACATGATTACAGAAACATATCCAGTGAGATATTCTAAAATGTGTTTATTTGTACCTGAGGGAATGCTGGAGGGTTCCCTCCTAATGGCAGTCTCCTTTTGTCCAGCCATTACTAAGGTTTCATCTAAAAGTCTAATGTGACTTGTACATGTTTTAATTCCTCAGGCTTGGAGCTGTTTTGGTGAAGGCTGTAATAAAGCATCTGCCATCTTTAAGCTCCAAACCAAAGATGCCTACAAGTTTCTGGAGGTCAGTCCTTCCTCTCTCTCCAAGGAGGTGTGGCAAAAAGAGTACGAAAGTGTAAAGCAACAACTGGAGACTATAGACCCACCACAATGTGTGGCATCCTCTGGTACACCTGCCATTTCTAAATGATCTACAGAGCGCTGACACGCACGAGTCCCTCATCCTGTTTGTTTTCTGTCTCATGATGCTGGGATGATGATGTTTAGCTTCTTAAATACTCTACTAGAGTTCTGTATTCCCTTCTACTTAACGCCTAAACACTCTTTATATTCTCCTCTCCATGTGTATAATCTCTTTATGAGCTCTTGCAAAAGACTCTTAGCTAAAGAAATGGATAAAAATGGATGAATGGTTCTCTGAATAAAGTTTGATAACATCATTATTGACTACTGTTTTTCTTTTAAATAATCTTACACATCTGATTTTTATCTGATGTCACTGATTTAAGTTTCTGCAGCAAATATTTTGTCATCTCAAACTCCTTTTGATGACACTACATAAATTGTTGCATTATACAGGCTACAAATTATTTTCTTGTTTCATTCTGATCATGAATAAGCTCTCTTATGTGGATGATTTTAACACAGTTTACCAGACATGATCTTATATGATATATCATATCCTAAAGATTTTTGGCACAAAGAAAAATGGATAATTTTGACCCATGCAATGTATTGTTGGCTATTGACACAAATATACCATTGAGACACATGACTGGTTTTGTGCTCCAGGGTCACATATAGAGATGCACCAATTGCAAATCATGATAAAGATTAACAAAACATCTTATTGAACAAATGAACAAACCATATAAATGTCCATGGCTCACATGGAAGTTTAATTAGTTAGCACAGTCACACTCAATGTTTCTTTGCAAGTCGTTCTCTCTGAAGGCAGAGGCAGAGTGTAGTCATAGCTTTAGTATAAAAGTCTCACTTAACTCTCACTTCATTAGTCTCACTTAACATTTTTATAATAATTTTATAGATATCATTCAAGTTATATATTGTATTTGAGGCATGTTTAAAACCAAACAGAACTGTTCTGCTTTCAGTACACTGTTGAAGAACTCATTGCACACATTTTTGTGTAAAACTACTAAGGATGGCTGATAGCAAAAGCAAGTATTAGTTTATTTCATCAAACAGATTTGAAATCAATACCAGTCATCTGTTGTGTTTGGTCTTTATGATTGATGAAGTGTACAAGGAGGCTCTGGGTGCACGCAGAATTTACTTTAACATGAGGATTTATTAAACTCTTTTAGGTACGTGACATGAGTACACAACTGAACCTTCTATGGCTAATTTACATAGACTGTACTGACAAGTGCTATAGCCACATGATACGATCTTTCAATGTTGGCTGCTCTGACGATGACAGCTGGCTTCCAGTAGCCTTGCTCCTGTACTCTAACTGCTTGCCCTTCTTTGAGCTGAGATAAGGGTCTAGCCGATCTGTCATAGTAGCTTTTTTTATTCTGTTGCTTATGCAACCTCTTTGCTCTGACGACTTTTGGCAGGAGCTGATGATTGGTATTTGGTAAGGTTGACCACAGGCGGCGACTCATCAACATCTGAGCCAGGACTTGAAACCATCGACAGGGCTGTTGCAAAACACCAGGAGACTGATGTGTGGATCTCTTTAGTCAGCTTTGGCCTTTTAGTCAGTCATTTAGTAATTTTTTATTTAGCAGACACTTTTATCCAAAGCGACTTACAAATGAGAGCAAAAGAAGCAACTAAAAACAGTCAAGGGCAACAATATCCAAGTGCTGTAACATGTCTCAGTTAATCTAGCACAGAACACATAGGACAGAACAATTTTTTTTTTTTAATAGACGAACATAAAAAAACGAATAGAGAGATAAGTGCTATTCTTTATTGGTCAGGTGCTGCTGGAAAAGCTGCTCGAATTGAGACAGGCAGGTCATTCCACCAGGTGGGAACAGTCCAGGAAAAGGTCCTTGTGAGGGATTTCATGCATCTTTGTGATGGCGCCACAAGGCGCCATTCACTTGCAGAACGCAAGCTTCTGGAGGGTGTGTAAGTCTGAACAAGCGAGTTTAGGTATGTTGGTGCAGAGCCAGTGGTTTCCTTGTAGGCGAGCACCAGTGCCTTGAATTTGATTCGAGCGGCTATTGGCAGCCAGTGTAGACTGATGAAGAGAGGCGTGACGTGCGCTCTCTTCGGCTCATTAAAGACCACTCTCGCCGCTGCATTCTGGATCAGTTGCAAGGGTTTGATAGTGCATGCTGGAAGGCCAGCTAGAAGAGCATTACAGTAGTCCAGTCTGGAGAGAACAAGAGCTTGTACCAGGAGTTGTGTGGCCTGCTAATGTTGTATAAAGCAAATCGGCAGGACCGGGTTGTTGCAGTGATGTGGTCAGTGAATTTTAGCTGATCATCAATCACAACTCCAAGGTTCCTGGCTGTCCTGGACGGAGTTAATGGATGATGAACCGAGCTGAATGGAGAGAGTATGGTGAAGTGCTGGGTTGGCTGAGACCACAAGGAGTTCTGTCTTTGCCAGATTGAGTTGAAGGTGTTGTTCCTTCATCCAGGCAGAAATATCTGTCAGGCAGGCAGTGATAGGAAAAGCCATGTTTCTGGATGACAGATCCCAGTGATGACATGTAGACCCGACTGAGCCTGGCACCCCGACTGAGCCTGGTTTCTCCCAAGATTTTTTTCTCCAATCTGACCCTGAAGGAGTTTTGGTTCCTTGCCACCATTGCCTCTGGCTTTTGGCTTGCTCAGTTGGGGACTCCTAAATCTCATTTATATTACCGATCTGCCCGCATTGACACTATATGATACTTGAAATTAGCTGGATAACATCACCGTTTCACCAGAATGGCTGTACAAATTCTGTTGCATTATTTTCCTGTTAACAATGTGAAACTGCTTTGAAACAATTGGACTTGTTAAAAGCACTATATAAATAAAGGTGATTTGATTTGATTTGATTTGATTAGATGGAGAAGAGAAGTGGTCCAAGCACTGAGCCCTGGGGAACTCCAGTAGCTAGATGATGTGACTTAGACACTTCACCTCTCCATGACACCCTGAAGGACCTACCTGAGAGATAAGACTCGATCCACTGGAGAGCAGTTCCTGAGATGCCCATCTTCATGAGAGTTGACAGGAGGATCTGGTGGTTAACTGTGTCAAAAGCTGCAGACAAATCCAGTAGGATGAGTACTGTGGATCTGGAAGCTGCCCTTGCCTGTCTCAGTGCTTTAGTAACTGAGAGCAGGGCAGTCTCAGTCGAGTGGCCGCTTTTGAAGCCGGATTGGTTGTTGTCCAGGAGGTTGTTCTGTTCAAGAAACATAGATAGTTGGTTGAACACAACTCGCTCGAGTGTTTTTGCAATAAAAGCAAGAAGGGATACCGGTCTGTAGTTTTGATGCTGGATTCAGAGAGGGTTTCTTAAGCAGTGGGGTTAAACGAGCCTACTTAAATGCTGTGGGAAAGGTCCCAGTCTGAAGAGAGGTATTGACAATGTGAGTGAGTGCAGGAGTAATTAAAGAAGAAATGGCTTGAAGCAGGTGAGTGGGGATAGGATCAAGCGGACAGGTAATGGGGTGGTTGGAAAGGATGAGTTGGGAGATTTCTGCTTCAGAGAGCATAGAGAAGGAGGGGAGCATGTGTGTGTTGGTTGTTGAGATGTGTGTCAGTTTGTGGTGTGGAGAATTGGCTGCTGATGGATGAGGTTTTGTTTGTGAAGAATGATGCAAAGTCATCAGCTGTAAAAGTTAATGACTGAGTGGGGGGAGGAGGACAAAGAAGAGAGGAGAATGTTTTGAAAAGTGTGCGAGAGTCAGAGCAGTTGTTGATTTTGTTGTAATAGTATGTAGTTTTGGCAGTGGAGACATTTGCAGAGAAAGAAGCGAGAAGAGACTGGTATAAGACAAGGTCAGTAGAGTTCTTCGATTTGCCCCAGTTCCTCTCTGCCGCCCTGAGTCCAGAGCGATGTTCACGGAGAACATCAGACAGCCAGGGGTCAGAGGGGGAGGTGCGGGCTGGTCTGGATGAAAGGGGCAAAAGCTGTCTAAGCAAGATGTTAGAGTGGAGCAAAGAGTGTCAGTAGCACTGTTAGTGTCCAGTGCTGAGAACTGAGACAGTGGAGGAAGTGAGGATGAAACCATAGTGGATAGGCAAGAGTGGGAGAGCGAACATAGATTACGCCGAAAGGTGACGGATTAGTGTGTGTTGTGTCAGGAGTCAGTATGAGGTTAAGAGTGATGAGGAAGTGGTGGGAGGTATGCAATGGAGTAACTAAAGTGTTGTCTGTGGAGCAGTAGCGTGTGTAGATAAGGTCCAAATGGTTACCTGATTTGTGAGTAGCCATAGTAGACACTCACCTTAGGGTCAAATGTGGTGAGTAGAGAGGTGAAATCTGCAGCCTGGTGTTTCTCAAGGTGAATGTTGAAGTCACCATGTAGTACAAGGGGAGTGCCATCTTCAGGAAAGTTGGAGAGTAACATATCCAACTCCTCCAGGAAGTTATCCTGTTGAACTGGCTGGCGATAGACAACTACAACATGGATTTTAGCAGGGTGAGTGATAGTGACTGAGTGTGATTCAAATGAAGCAACATCTTAGCAGTCTGCACAGATTTCTCTGCTAATCCATTACTTTGCGGGTGGTATGGACTTGTCGTGGTATGTGTAAATTCCCATGTTTTGGCAAATGTCTCAAACTCACCCAAGCTGAACTGGGGGCCGTTGTCTGAAATGACAGCCTCCGGGATGCCATGTTGTGCAAAAGCAGTTTTTAGTTTATCACAGCAGTTGAGGTTGTGCTGCTGAGCTTGTCTAACTCAAAATATCTGCTGTGATAGTCAACTGTCACAAGATAGTCCTCATTGTCCTCAAGACTGCGAGCAGGGGCGCCACTAACAGGGCTCCTGATCGATTGCTCCTGTCTGCCTCCTGTCTGCCCTGCTGCTGAGTGTTTGCATCTGCTTTGCTTTGCTTTTGAATCTGTATTTGATATCATTCCCTGTTGTTTATACTGCTAATTATAACTTACCCATCTTACTTATCACATTAAATCTGACATTGCTAGCTTTAATCTAAATCACTATCACAAAAAGTTAGCATTTTGCTAGCCTGTTAGCCATCAAACAACTGTGGTGAGCTGGATTAGTCAACAAACACGGTAAGCCATGTCATCTTTTCCTGTTATTGTCACTTGCACTGCCTGTTACATGTTTAGTATAACTTTCTCTGTTGGCGAACAGGGTTTATAGTCAGACTGACAGAGAAGATTTCAGAATTAGAGACACGCATCCAGACTTTATTTGAGAGTAGTGAGAATGTAACAGCTTTAGAAACTGCTTTGGATGTGACTAGCTTAGTGAACTCTGTACATTGTTCGGTTCCGGCTGTAGAGCCCATGCAGCAGGGCAATTGGGTAATGGTGAGACGGCATAGTTGCGGATCAAAAAACCACTCTTCCGTTCTGAACAGGTTCTCCCCGCTCAGTGACACACCCACTGAGAATCCTGTTGAAAGTGCCCTAGTTATTGGTGATTCTATTACACGGAACGTGAAAATAGAGACACCAGCCACCATAGTCACATGTTTACCGGGAGCCAGTGCACCTGACATCAAAGTAAATTTAAAAGTGCTGGCTAAAGCTAATCGTAAATTCTCTAAGATTATTATTCACATCGGCACTAATGATGTTCGACTTCACCAGTCGAAGATCACCAAAAGTAACATTAAAGAGGTGTGTGAACACATAAGTACGATGGCAGCTAAAGTTTTTTGCTCTGGCCCCCTTCCTGTTTGTCGGAGTGATGAGATACTTAGCAGACTATCATCACTTAATGGCTGGTTGTCTAAGTGGTGTCCACAGAATAACATAGGGTTCATAGACAATTGGAAAAGCTTTTGGGCAGACCTGACCTATTAAAAAGAGATGGTATTCATCCATCCTGGGATGGTGCTGCTCTTCTCTCTAGTAATTTGGCACATAGTCTTAGAGCTAAACCTTGACTAACTTGGGCCCAGGTCAGGAAGCAGACGGACTGGCTAAACTGACCGTCTGCTAGCTGTCTCACAGATAAATCCCAACACACAGAGACTCTTTCACCTAGATATTATCACATAGAGACTGTGTCTGTTCCCAGAATTAGTAAATACAAAAAACCCTTGAACCCATTTAAGGGTAAAAATGTAATTGATGTTCAACAAATAAAAGTAAAATTATGATATTACATATCATAATTTAGATGTGCTGTGTTTGACAGAAACCTGGCAAAAACCTGACGACTACATTACTTTAAATGAGTCCACCCCCCAAAATTATAATTATAAACACAAGCTGTGTCTGAAAGTTAAAGGGGAGGAGTTGCTGTAATTTATAATAATATCTTCAGTATTACTCAGAAGTCTAAATATAATTTAGTTTCAAATATAATTCTTTTGAAGTTTTGGTGCTTTACATAATGGTATGTAGTGTAATTGATAAATACCGTTTGACATTTGTGTTGGCTACTGTATACATGTCACCAAGGCACAATACAGACTTCACCAAAGAATTTGCAGATTTTCTATCAGAGTTAGTACTGGCTGCAGATAAAGTCCTAATTGTTTGTGATTTTAATATCCATGTAGACAATGAAAAAGACACATTGGGATTGGCATTTAGAGACATTCTAAACTCTATTGGAGTAAGGCAACACGTGTCAGGACCCACTCATCGCCGTAATCATACTCTAGACCTAATATTGTCACATGGTATAAATGTTGATACAGCTGAAATTCTGTAGCAGAGCGATGACGACTCAGATCATTACCTAGTATCTTGTATACTTAATTTAGCAAAGGCTGCAAAGCCGTCACCTCGCTTCAAATATGGCAGAACTATCACCGCTGCCACTAAAGACTTAATGCTGTTGCTTAATGCAACAATTTGTGTGTATCCAGTGACATCAAAAGGAGTTTGTGATGACAAAATAGTGCAGAAACTTAAATCAATGACTTTGGATAAATATCAGACATTTAAGATTATTTAAAAGAAAAACAGTAGTCAATAATGATGCTATCAAACTTTATTCAAAGAACCATTCATCCATTTTTATCCATCTCTTTAGCTAAGAGTCTTTTTGCAAGAGCTCATAAAGAGATTATACATATGGAGAGGAGTATATATAAAGAGTGTTTAGGCGTTAAGTAGAAGGGAATACAGAACTCTAGTAGAGTATTTAAGAAGCTAAACATCATCATCCCAGCATCATGAGACAGAAAACAAACAGGATGAGGGACTCGTGCGTGTCAGCACTCTGTAGATCATTTAGAAATGGCAGGTGTACCAGAGGATGCCACACCTTGTGGTGTGTCTATGTTCTCCAGTCGTTTCTTTACACTTTCGTACTCTTTTTGCCACACCTCCTTGGAGAGAGAGGAAGGACTGACCTCCAGAAACTTGTAGGCATCTTTGGTTTGGAGCTTAAAAATGACAGATGCTTTTTTACAGCCTTCACCAAAACTGCTCCAGGCCTGAGGAATTAAAACATGTACAAGTCACATTAGACTTTTAGATGAAACCTTAGTAATGGCTGGACAAAAGGAGACTGCCATTAGGAGGGAACCCTCCAGCATTCCCTCAGGTACAAATAGAGATTAAAAAATATATAGAATATCTTATTGAATATGTTTCTGTAATCACGTAAACATGAATTTTACCTCTTTGGCTATTTTGATTGATCCTAGAAATTCATCTTTTAGTTCGGCAAGGTCTTCGATAAGATTTTCTCCAACAAAGGTCTTTTGTTCCAGGTAGTCCAGCATCTGAGCAACACTCATCCAGAAGTTTCTGAGCTGAATCAGAATTGCCTGAATTTTTGTCAAACTCTTCTGAACTTCATTTAGATGGATGGGGTCGGGTATGGAATCTGCAGAGAGGAAATAAACGTCCTCATTTCCTAAATTCCTAAATTTCAACAAGCCACATGTTCACTCCCTGCCTGCATCTCAATGTGCATACTATCCATCCAAAATACTATGTGACATTTATAATTTCCAATACTATTTAGGGCAGATAAGGTGGATAGCCTGTCTTAAACTAGACTTGAATAATGGCTTGTCATATGTATACTTTAAACATGAAAGAAAACAGACTCACTCAGGTCAAAACTGGCTTTGGCCGCCTTCATCTGCCAATCAATGAGCTGGAGTTGGACCTGCCACTGCTTTTGTTTCAGAGCAGTCTGGTCAGCGATGAAGCGGTTCAATTCAGCTTCAAGAGCCTTCATTTGTGCAGCATTTTTAGGATCATTTACAGCATCATGAATGCTTTTAACAATTAGCCCGATGAATGGCACAATTGCAGCGAAGATGCTGAGGCCTTTACTTGTTTGGGATACGGATCTGGCAAACTCTTGAATCTCTTGGCTTTTGCTGTTTATCTTTTTCTCAATTTCCTCAAGCTCTTTTGTGTTTTTTTTTAGTTCAGATTTCAGACCATCCAGGGTTTTTTCAGTCAGCTTCAACTCTTGGGTTTGTCCTGTAATCTTTTTATCTGTATCTTGTTTTTCCTTAATAACATCACTGGTGGACGATGCAACATCTTTGTTGTGTAAATCATACCTACACAATGTTGAAGAAATGTTGCAGTAAAAATAGCATTTTATAGCAATGGGCTGGTGTAACCAGCTTAAAACATGTTGATACTTTTTCCTGATTATAGCAGCTGCATGTAGAAGAATAATTAAATTATTACTCAAGGTATTTTAAAATATGTTTTCATGATGAAAATGTTCTTACTTTTCCACTATCTTGTCCACATCAGTGATAATCTCTTTAATCCAGACTCGTGCCTTTCCTAAATAATTGACTGCCAAAGTCGGCTTATTTTTCTCCACAGCTGTTATCAACATGGGAAACAGCGACTCAACCAGGTTTTTACTGGTCAAAATACACTGTGAGAAGGAAGAGAGACCACACCAAGATGTTGTGTACAAACTCTTAGGTTATAAAAGATTTTACCTAAAATGTCAGTAAAAAACATTATTATATTACACTACAAAATTGGTGTTATATGGCACTAAAAGTGGTTCTTGGCTCGTAATCATAGGGGAACCACTTTTGGTGCTATATAGCACCATATCTTTAAAGATATATAACCAATTTAGCAAAATTTTATCCAAAAGCTATTGACTACAGACTCTTTATATTTGGTGAATTTACATAAATGTCACCTTTTTTTCTTTCTAGGTGACAGAGATGAAAACACTGAAATCAAGAGAAATGTGAAACATACTTTCAGCAGGGTTGCATCAGAGGATCCGAACAGAAGCTGGGTTTCCACAGCCCGACTCCTGATGATTCTCTCCAGGTTGGGGAAGTTGGCCAGGCACAGGTAAGAGAGATGGTAGAGAAGGGCTGTCTTTTGGGCAGCAGGGAGAAGCTCTTGTACAAAGTCTGGGCTCCACTGGGACACAGCCACTGGTGAATAAAAACATTGTATATTTATAAGGACTGAAAAGATCACATTGATGGCTGGTATTGAGTTTAAAGAAATAAACTAATACTTGCTTTTGCTATCAGCCATCCTTAGTAGTTTTACACAAAAATGTGTGCAATGAGTTCTTCAACAGTGTACTGAAAGCAGAACAGTTCTGTTTGGTTTTAAATATGCCTCAAATATCTTTCTCTATATATAATATCTATAAAATTATTATAAAAATGTTAAGTGAGATTGACTTACCTTTGTTTTAGCAAGTGATGTTGAGAACAAGGTACCTGGTGCTTTTATACCAAAGATAGGACCGCACCCTGCCTCTGCCTTCAGAAAAAATGACAAAGAAACATGACAGTATTAAGTGTGACTTTGATAACTGGAATTGAACTTCCGTGTGTGGGGCACCTTGAGTCATGGAAGGTTATATGATTCAGTTCATTTGTTCAAAAATATGTTTTGTTAATCTTTAGCATGATTTATGTGGGATTACAAATTTAAGAATCTGTTTAAAACTAAGGGAAATTGTATTTAGGATTTAAGGTAAAGATGATGACATCAGATTAATTATTCTGTTAAGCAGTTTCCGGCAAGAGTTTCTGCCAGTTCTTGTTCTCTTTATTTTAAGTCAAATGAGCCAGATTACTGAGAATCTCACCTTTTGTCTTTAATGGCTCTTGGAGCCCTTGTCCCATTTTTTGCATCGTTATACTGATTAGATTAGGACTGGTGACACTCTAGAGTCTGAGGCAGGTCTCTTTACCTGGATACTTAATTTGCATGCTTTGTTTAAGGTTGTCACCCATTTGCTTTGTCTCCCCTGCCCCTGTATACTGCCTTAGTAGACTTGATGGACTGCAGCTACAGTGTTCTCAATAAAGAATCCTGCTGAAGATACATCTAAGTCTCCTGGTCAAATTTAAGAGTGAAATTACAGTATATTAATGAGGTTAATAATGGCATTACTTTCTCAGTAATTCCAAAGTAGGACTTCTCTTGTATCTAACTGCACTCTGTATACTGTATTTCCCTTTCGAGGGAACTCGCGCTGCATCAATGACGCTTTGGACATTTTGCAATCACGCATCTGAAGCATGGACAGGGACTTTCTTCAGGATGCCCTGTTTTCGCGTCCTGACCTCTTCGGTGTCGTGGAGAGGTTCCAGGAGACCAAAAAGCAGGCAGATGCATTCAGATGCTACCTCCCTCGCCGCCCCCCATCCCTCTGGGGCTGCTGGGCGTGAGCAGCCACAGCCATCAAACTTAACAAAAAAGGGTGTCGCATCTCATGCTCTGCCTCAAAAACCATAGGGACCGGGTGACACTTTCAGCCGAAGCTTTCTGAGCAGAAGCTGGATCTGACAACCATTCTTCTCGCAAAAAGGAGGCTTCGGCTCAAAAGAAGTGCTGACGCTGATCAGACTTCTGAGGGCATCCCCTAGTGAGGTGGAGTGGTGTACACCTCAGTATACGGTGCCCGCACCACTTCGTCACCCTCAGGAGGCAATTCTGTTAACCCCACCATCCTTGGCACAGCGGTTTCCAAGACGTTGCGTCAGGGTCGCACCCTCTGAGGAGGGCAAAGAGCAGTCAGATTGGTTGGTTCCTGCCAGTTTGCTTTAGGTCACCGAGGAGGCTGCTTCCAGATTATCTGACAGTGTTGATTATCGGAGGGCTCCAGCCCGTGACCAGAGTACAGCAAGGGCTCTGTCTCCAATCCCAGAGTCCAGCGAGGGCTCCGTCTCCCGTCCCAGAGTCCAGCAAGGGCTCTGTCTCCCATCCCAGAGTCCAGCGAGGGCTCCGTCTCCTGTCCCAGAGTCCAGCAAGGGCTCCAGCTTGCGACCAGAGTCCAGCGAGGGCTCCGTCTCCTGTCCCAGAGTCTAGCGAGGGCTCCAGCCCGCAACCAGAGTCCAGCGAGGGCTCAGTCTCCTGTCCCAGAGTCCAGCGAGGGCTCCGTCTCCTGTCCCAGAGTCCAGCGAGGGCTCCAGCCTGTGACCAGAGTCCAGCGAGGGCTCCGTCTCCCATCCCAGAGTCCAGCGAGGGCTCCAGCCCACAACCAGAGTCCAGCGAGGGCTCCAGCCTGTGACCAGAGTCCAGCGAGGGCTCAGTCTCCTGTCCCAGAGTCCAGCGAGGGCTCCAGCCTGTGACCAGAGTCCAGCGAGGGCTCCGTCTCCCATCCCAGAGTCCAGCGAGGGCTCCAGCCCACAACCAGAGTCCAGCGAGGGCTCCAGCCTGTGACCAGAGTCCAGCGAGGGCTCAGTCTCCTGTCCCAGAGTCCAGCGAGGGCTCCAGCCTGTGACCAGAGTCCAGCGAGGGCTCAGTCTCCCGTCCCAGAGTCCAGCGAGGGCTCCGTCTCCCATCCCAGAGTCCAGCGAGGGCTCCGTCTCCCGTCCCGAGTCCAGCGAGGGCTCCGTCTCCTGTCCCAAATTCACAAATATTACACCATTTAAACATTACTAAAAATACATACTGAGTTACTAAAACAATCTTTGTAATAGAATATATGTGTTTGTTCAAAGTTTAAATGTTCTTGTTTCCATTTGTTTAATTTCAAAATCTGAGGTGAATTATCCATTATTGCTTTTAGTACAAAATAAAATGTACAAAGCTAGGAGCAGTAAATGATATTCAAAGTCACATTACACACTTTTAACATTAAATAAAGCACATGAACATTACCTGAGATTATCATTGCCATGTTTTGTGTTCCAGCCGCAACTGCTTCAAAATTCAAGTTTTTTTTAAATTTTTTATTCTTTAATTAAATCACACTTCCGACTTCCTGGTTCCTTCCTGGGTTATCCCCAACACAACTCTTAACTGTCATGTTGATTTGAGCTTTCTGTAACAATAGGGCTTTTCACACTTGAACTAGTTCTAAACCCTGGATAAACAGAATCGTGGGTAATCTTGCATCACACACTGCTCATAATTTACTCAGGGATAACAATTAATCCTGGGTATTCATAAGATACCTTTTCACATGCTTCCTTACCACAGGGTTAACGTCATTATTTGCATATTTGTGGTATCAGTGTCACTGGCAAACGCCACAAAGTGGCCTCAAACACTGAAACTACTGTTTACAACGCACATCTTACTGTCCAGAGTATGTGAATGCATGGCACACAATTGGCTGTCTGTTAAGCATCTAACCATAACATTCAAACACCCCTTCGTTTCACACTTCATATGTTTGGCACCACAAAAGCAGGGCTTCACAACCCCGGGTTAAAAGTGCTAACCTCGCTTCTGAATTACAAGTGTGAAACATTACTTTACCCGGGGTTAAAAGCAGGTTAGAACGTTAACTCATGGTTAAGCGCAGTGTGAAAAGCCCTTTTGTGTCTAATAGTTTCAAATTTCAATATTTTATTCAGAATACAACATAGATGACATATCAAATGTTTAAACGGAGAAAATGTATCATTTTAAGGGAAAAATACGTTGATTTTAAATTTCATGGCCTCAACACATCTCAAAAAAGTTGGGACAAGGCCATGTTTCCCACTGTGTGGCATCCCCTCTTCTTTTTCTAACAGTCTGCAAACGTCTGGGGACTGAGGAGACAAGTTGCTCAAGTTTAGGAATAGGAATGTTGTCCCATTCTTGTCTAATACAGGCTTCTAGTTGCTCAACTGTCTTAGGTCTTCTTTGTGGCATCTTCCTCTTTATGATGCGCCAAATGTTTTCTATGGTGAAAGATCTGGACTGCAGGCTGGCCATTTCAGTCCCCGGATCCTTCTTCTACGCAGCCATGATGTTGTAATTGATGCAGTATGTGGTCTGGCATTGTCATGTTGGAAAATGCAAGGTCTTCCCTGAAAGAGACGACGTCTGGATGAGAGCAGATGTTGTTCTAGAACTGACAAAGGGATATCCCTTTCAGCATTGATGGTGCCTTTCCAGATGTGTAAGCTGCCCATGCCACACGCACTCATGAACCCCATCCCATCAGAGATGCAGGCTTCTGAACTGAGCGCTGACAACAACTTGGGTTGTCCTTGTCCTCTTTAGTCCGGATGACATGGCGTCTCAGTTTTCCAAAAAGAAATTCAAATTGTGATTGGTCTGACCACAGAACAGTTTTCCACTTTGCCACAGTCCATTTTAAATGAGCCTTGGCCCAGAGAAAACGCCTGCGCTTCTGGATCATGTTTAGATATGGCTTCTTTTTTGACCTGTAGAGTTTTAGCCGGCAACGGCGAATGGCACGGTGGATTGTGTTCACGACAATGTTTTCTGGAAGTATTCCTGAGCCCATGTTGTGATTTCCATTACAGTAGCATTCCTGTATGTGATGCAGTGCCGTCTAAGGGCCGGAGATCACGGGCATCCAGTATGGTTTTCCGGCCTTGACCCTTACGCACAGAGATTGCTCCAGATTCTCTGAATCTTTGGATGATATTCTGCACTGTAGATGATGAGAACTTCAAACTCTTTGCAGTGTTTCTCTGAGAAACTCCTTTCTGATATTGCTCCAGTATGTTTGGCCGCAGCATTGGGGGAATTGGTGATCCTCTGCCCATCTTGACTTCTGAGAGACACTGCCACTCTGAGAGGCTCTTTTTATACCCAATCATGTTGCCAATTGACCTAATAAGTTGCAGATTGGTCCTCCAGCTGTTCCTTATGTGTACATTTAACTTTTCCGGCCTCTTATTGCTCCCTGTCCCAACTTTTTTGGAATGTGTAGCTCTCATGAAATCCAAAATGAGCCAATATTTGGCATGACATTTCAAAATGTCTCACTTTCAACATTTGATATGTTATCTATTTTCTATTGTGAATAAAATATAAGTTTATGAGATTTGTAAATTATTGCATTCCTTTTTTATTCACAATTTGTACAGTGTCCCAACTTTTTGGTAATTGGGTTGTATAAAACTTCTCAGAAATGCTTTTAAGAATAGTCTTAAGCTTTGACTTAAGTTAAAAAGTAGGACTTGTCTAAGAGTAGGAGACTTTTATAAAGAATCTAAAAGCAACTTTCAGTAAAGTCTAATGCTGCGTTCACACGGAACGTGAATAGAGCATCAAATTCTCGTATATCACGTCTAGTTGGACGCTTGAACATTTTGAATCCATTCACGCGTCCAAAGCGAATTGGACGTGTATAAAGCAAGCATTGAAGCGAAATAGATGCACGTTCAAGGTGCTCCAGGAGCTGTGCCTGGATGATGGCCACTTGGCCTGTCTCGCGTCCATATAGCTCTGTATGACTGCTCACTGCCGATAGCAGCCGTTCCTCCATGTTGAATGTCTGACTTTTTTATTTTTTTATTAAATGCATGAAAGAACAGTAACAACAATTTTCATCATTGTCATACCATAATAATGCAATAATATGCCAAAGTCCTTCAGTCTTTCAGTCCAGATTAAGTGCCAAGTCCTTAAACATAGCCACTTTTTTGAATGCGTGACTCTGCGGGGGTCGTTTATCACGTCACTTCACCACGTGACAGCAGCAAGCATGCTCCTGATTGGTTAACACAGCGCAAACAAACACCAAAGTTCAGATTTTTCAACTCAGGTGTCAGACGTGAATTTGCACAAAAAGCACCAAATAAAATGACTCGCGCGTACCTTTATCAGTGTGGATACACACAGGCACATGTCTCATGGATCTATATGATCTATATTCTACAAAGCTTCAATATGAATTCAATTCCTAGAAAATATAAAGTAAAAATATAACACAAAAGAATGTTTTCTGCAATGTTACTCCAAACATACTTCTACAAAGCTTAAAATTATTGTTATTATTATTATTATTATAAACAGTTCCTCACACAATGAAGCCATTAAGGATGGCCAGCGGTTCAGGTCAATGGGTGAAAACACTACATATGTAAGATAAAAAAGATGAAACTACTTACAACAAAGTATGTTTCAACATGTGTTATGCAATGTTTGTACATTAGTATAATGCAGACAAAACAATGTGTTTTCCCTGTGGTTGTGAAACACCTGAGATAAATCGTTTGAAATGTAGGTTTGTCAAAAGAAAACCAAAAAGGTTTAGTCATACATTTAAAAAGATGCTTAAAATGAAAGGTCCTTCTTCATCACACAAGTGATGATTTGCACGAACTCGCACTGACAACAGGGGGTTAGGAATCTTCGCCTAAAAACATATACAGACCGAACAGTGAACTTAAACATAAGTTTTTGGATTAAAATATCCAAAAACACTAGAACAATGTTATATATTTTGGTGACTTGTGTACTTGCATGATCCCAAATGTTTTTAGAATGTTTAAATCCAGATAAATAAACAATTTTAACCAGGACACGGACCGCGTCTGTGCGTCCCCTATCAATGACATCATACCCGCGTTACCCTCAATTTCCAGTTTATTTTGTAGAAACCATGGAAAAACAAAGATGCTTTAATATATTATGTTTTATTAGGTGTGCAGCTGTTTGGATACATTCATTGACAGAAAACTGATCATTGTTATATAGCTCAACACAGTCTTTTTGTTTTAAATCTTACTTTCTTAATTTACAGTGAGTATCATGTTTTACCTGTCAAGTTAAGTCACCTTTATTTATATAAGTCCAATTGTTTCAAAGCAGCTTCACATTGTTAACAGGAAAATAATGCAACAGAATTTGTACAGCCGTTCTGGTGAAACGGTGATGTTATCCAGCTAATTTCAAGTATCATATAGTGTCAATGTGGGCAGATCGGTAATATAGATGAGATTTAGGAGTCCCCAACTGAGCAAGCGTGTTTTTCTCTCAAAAGCCAGCTGGCGCTGTTTTGTTTTGTCTAGTGTTTCGTCTTCTCTCTTCTCTGACTGCTGCTCTGCTGGAAGGAAACCAAAACTCCTTCAGGGCCAGAATGGAGAATGGAGAACTGAGGGCGCATGGAACAAAGAGTTCCATGCCTTACTCCAATAGAGTTCATTCGTGGCTTTGGATTTCTCCATCGGAAGATTGGTAAGACAGCTTGCATTAAAGCTGCTATAAATGCGCTTTATTTCCATAAAAATACTGGTTACGTCTGGCTCAGCACGGTGAAACAGACCATGATATAGTAGTAATTGTGTGCTGATTGATTGATTATGATCCGGACAAATTACCGAAGATCATCAAATGGATTAAAAATAATAAATTGTCTTTGTGTCACTCCAGGAAATGTCTCTACCTGTGTTTTGTCAGCTACTGATATCTGGATGCCTCCACCCCCTCCAACCGTCTTGTCTATGTTCTGAACTATAGAATATAGTGTTCATCTCACTTAGATTTTCATGTTTATGCTATGTTTATGTTTTGTTGTGTTTGCTATGTAATGCATTGCATTCTTGTGGTTACGATTATGAATGAAACAGTTATAAATGTGTATTCAACTCGCTAAAGCTCACAACACCATAATTCCAAAAGAGGTATATCAAAGGTTTGTATACACAACAAGGTTCGACTTGTTACGTCTTCGACAAAAGCACTAATTTAATTCCTTTGTGTCACTCCAGGAAATACCCGCTACTGATATCTGGATGCCTTTGTCTATGTTTACTATAAAGATTGCATCCCGTGTAGCAACTGAAATTGCAGCATGGGAACAACATAATTCAAATCTTTTATGAATACAGTAAGCGAGCAGAGTGCGCTCCCTTTATAAAAGCATAGAAACTATCAAATGCATAATTCAAATCTTTTAGTTCAGCTTTATAAAAGCATAGAAACTAAACTCAGCTAAACACTACACTAGTGAAAACTGACTACACTGCACCATTAATCTATTGCATGTTCTACTCTTCGTTGGTTGTATGTATTCACTAGCAGTGAACAAATGCTGAACCACTTGATCTTGATTGTGTGTGTTCTTTTGCGTAAACTCCTCCAATTGGTCATTGCATTCAAGCGCTCAACAGAGATGTCTGATTGGCTATGCTCAACCGTGCAAAACGTGTGGTAAATGCCAACCCTTAACAGTCTTCAGAGACGAACACAAATATGCAGGCGAGTGTTTTAAAACAGCGGCCTATCAGCTGGTACTGAATATAGTATTGACTGTCAACACGCAGTCTGCACATGCTTATTGATTCCCGGGCCACACCGCAAATGACAACTCTCGCTGTGAGCTTTTTCTCTTCACTAAAGCTGACACACACTGTGCGATTTTATAATAGTCATCGTTATTGTTGCTTTTCAGACTGTATGTTCATTCCAAAAAATATATATATATATAAATCCGGACGCACACAAGAGAACTTGACTGGGGTTTTACATCAACCCATTCACATTCAGTGAATTTATTTCAGGTTAAAATTGCATCACAATTGCAAATTGCATCATTAATCGGCTGTGGTGAGCATGTCAAACTAACTATCAAAGACATCAGATTTTAGCCTAGGGTCAAAGGAATCTTTTAGGATTGCAATTATTTGTCTCAGACTGCCATTTTATCCTTCTGCAAGGGCATTGGCTGAGGTTTCTTAATCGTCTTCCCTCTATGTATTTTGATTATTTCTTTTATTTATCTGTCATGCTGTTCTGGTTTATTCTCTTCTGGGGGTTCTCTCGGGCAGGTTCTGACGGTTAGATGAAGTTCTATCAAGAGCGGGAGTCACGCCCAATGGTTTAGAATCCTCCTAACTGCAGATGCAAAGAACTGCGGTTCTCCATGTATACATAGGACATTATTTTGGATTGGTGCTGCTACGAACGCAGCTCAATGTGTGGAGTCGGCATCCTCTATCAAGGTGCTGTGTACATGGTCATCCTCAGCATTCTAGTACAAGCAAGATCTGACTCAAAATAAATCAAATGGTCAGCAACTTTCAAGTAGTAATTTTCATGCAAATACTGGTGGTGGTATGTTTTTCTCATTCATTACTACTCATCGATCCTGTTTTCGTGTTCCTGTTTGTCTGTGGCCTAACGTGGTCTCTGTCCAGGTGACCTTCCTCTCTCTGTGGCCTTTGTCTCCATGTGGCATACCGTGGCTTTGTCTGCATGGCCTTCGTCTCTACGTAAAAGAAAATATCTCAAAGCACATCCCTGCACTCTTAATCATTCTGCACTTTTCATACTCCCCAACGGGTCTCCCGTATCAAGAAGGTGGTTTAAAACTCATCTAGTGACAGTTCTACAGAACTGCAGACCATCATCTCATCGGTATAATGGTCATTCGTTCAGGATCATGTGCTGCTACAACAGCAGCTGAACGCAGGATTCCATGATGGTCAAGATGGTCTTCTTCAGCATTTGAATCCTATAAGATGCGATGCTCAAACCATCAGGCATTCTCAGCAAACTCTCTCGTAATTCCAAAGGTAATATTAAGATTAGCTATGTGTCTTAACAAGCATTGGGTAAGTTTACAGCATACAATTTAACTCACATTTACATTTAGTCATTTAGCAGACACTTTTATCCAAAGCGACTTACAAATGAGAGCAATAGAAGCAACTAAAAACAGTCAAGGGCAACAATATGCAAGTGCTGTAACAGGTTTTTTTTTTATAGACAAACAGAAAATGTATAGAGTGATAAGTGCTATTCTTTATTGGTCAGGTGTTGCTGGAAAAGATGTGTTTTAAGATATTTTTTGAAAATGGCTACCGACTGATAGTGCATGCTGGAAGGCCAGCTAGAAGAGCATTACATTAGTCCAGTCTGGAGAGAACAAGAGCTTGTACCAGGAGTTGTGTGGCCTGCTCTGATAGGAAGGATCTAATCTTCCTAATGTTGTATAAGGCAAATCGGCAGGACCGGGTTGTTGCAGTGATGTGGTCAGTGAATTTTAGCTGATCATTAATCACAACTCCAAGGTTCCTGGCTGTCCTGGACGGAGTTATGGATGATGAACCGAGCTGAATGGAGAGAGTATGGTGAAGTGCTGGGTTGGCTAAGACCAAAAGGAGTTCTGTCTTTGCCAGATTGAGTTGAAGGTGTTGTTCCTTCATCCAGGCATAAATATCTGTCAAGCAGGCAGCGATACGAACACCAACTGTGGGATCATCTGGTTGAAATGAGAAGTAGAGTTGAGTGTCATCAGCATAGCTGTGATAGGAAAAGCCATGTTTCTGGATGACAGATCCTAATGATGACACGTAGATGGAGAAGAGAAGTGGTCCAAGCACTGAGCCCTGGGGAACTCCAGTAGCTAGATGATGTGACTTAGACACTTCACCTCTCCATGACACCCTGAAGGACCTACCTGAGAGATAAGACTCGATCCACTGGAGAGCAGTTCCTGAGATGCCCATCTTCACGAGAGTTGACAGGAGAATCTGGTGGTTAACTGTGTCAAAAGCTGCAGACAAATCCAGTAGGATGAGTACTGTGGATTTGGAAGCTGCCCTTGCCTGTCTCAGTGCTTCAGTAACCGAGAGCAGGGCAGTCTCAGTTGAGTGGCCGCTTTTGAAGCCGGATTGGTTGTTGTCCAGGAGGTTGTTCTGTTCAAGAAACATAGAGAGTTGGTTGAACACAACTCGCTTGAGTGTTTTTCCAATAAAAGCAAGAAGGGATACCGGTCTGTAGTTTTGGTGCTGGATTCAGAGAGGGTTTCTTAAGCAGTGGGGTTACCCGAACCTGCTCAAATGCTGTGGGAAAGGTCCCGGTGTGAAGAGAGGTATTGACAATGTGAGTGAGTGCAGGAGTAATTGAAGAAGAAATGGCCTGAAGCAGGTGAGTGGGGATAGGATCAAGCGGACAGGTAATGGGGTGGTTGGAAAGGATAAGTTGGGAGATTTCTGCTTCAGAGAGCATAGAGAAGGAAGGGAGCATGTGTGTGTTGGTTGTTGAGATGTGTGTCAGTTTGTGGTGTGGAGAATTGGCTGCTGATGGATGAGGTTTTGTTTGTGACGAATGATGCAAAGTCATCAGCTGTAAAAGTTGATGACGGAGTGGGGGGAGGAGGACAAAGAAGAGAGGAGAATGTTTTGAAAAGTGTGCGAAAGTCAGAGCAGTTGTTGATTTTGTTGTAATAGTATGTAGTTTTGGCAGAGAAAGAAGCGAGAAGAGACTGATATAAGATAAGGTCAGTAGAGTTCTTCGATTTGTGCCAGTTCCTCTCTGCCGCCCTGAGTCCAGAGCGATGTTCACGGAGAACATCAGACAGCCAGGGGTCAGAGGGGGAGGTGCGGGCTGGTCTGGATGAAAGGGGGCAAAAGCTGTCTAAGCAAGATGTTAGAGTGGAGCAAAGAGTGTCAGTAGCACTGTTAGTGTCCAGTGCTGAGAACTGAGACAGTGGAGGAAGTGAGGATGAAACCATAGTGGATAGGCGAGAGGGAGAGAGCGAACATAGATTATGCCGAAAGGTGATCTGCGGATTAGTGTGTGTTGTGTCAGGAGTCAGTATGAGGTTAAGAGTGATGAGGAAGTGGTGGGAGGTGTGTAATGGAGTAACTAAAGTGTTGTCTGTGGAGCAGTAGCGTGTGTAGATAAGGTCCAAATGGTTACCTGATTTGTGAGTAGCCGTAGTAGACACTCGCTTAAGGTCAAATGAGGTGAGTAGAGAGGTGAAATCTGCAGCCTGGTGTTTCTCAAGGTGGATGTTGAAGTCACCAGGGGTAGTACCATCTTCAGGAAAGTTGGAGAGTAACATATCCAACTCCTCCAGGAAGTTACCCAGTTGACCTGGCGGGCGATAAACAACTACAACATGGATTTTAGCAGGGTGAGTGATAGTGACTGAGTGTGATTCAAATGAACTGTTGCCAGATAGAGATATGGACTCAAATTTATAATAATTTGAGATGAGCAAACCAGTACCTCCACCCCTTCCAATCGGGTGAGGGGTGTGAGAAAAAGTGAAATTATTTCAGAGGGACGCAGGAGTGGCCGTGTCCTCTGGTTTGATCCAGGTCTCAGTTAGGGCCATGAGACTGAGATTTGAATGAGTGGAGATAGATGAAATAAAGTCTGTTTTGTTTACAGCAGACTGGCAATTCCAGAGACCAATTGGAACGGACAGTAAAGTGGCAGAGGAAATCAGTACCATAAGCAGATTATTAGGATTACGGCGTCTTGAATACACAGAGCGTGATTTCCGGGTGGTAGTAGTAATAGTAGAGATTTGAAAGCACATGGTGAATACAGGTCAGAGAAATAAACAGATGAAAACAAGCTAAACACAAAAGGGGTTAAAGTGAAAGGAAAGCTATACTCAAGTGCCTTGTCGGTGTCCTTGCTCGAATGGAGTCGCACAGAGTAGAGTCACTGGTCTTTACACTCTTCAGTCTTCACACGATGAGGGCTTCACACCAGGGCCGCCGCTTCCGCTGCCGTGGAGTACCACTCTATTTATATACACTCGTTATTGAATACAGCAGGCCATGCCTCATCGAAACTGTTCCCTTGATAAAGCCATTGCTAATGTTTTTACCTCTCCACAATCCACGGCCTTAACGATGTCCTCGATCCATGCTCTGGCTTTCTCCGGGTACTTCTTAGCGAGTTTAGGTTTGTTCTTCTCAATGGCTTTCGTCAGTATTGGGAACAGGGAAGTGACCAGGTTGGAACTCATGCCGACACACTGCCAGAAAACAGCATTTATCCACATGGATAAGTTTCATAAAAGAACTGGACAAATGTGTGTTGGCCCAGTGCACTATATGGAAGCTTGTTTCCACCACAGATTAAAAAATGTAAGCAATTGCAACTTTTTAAACTCACAGCATCTCACAATTCTAACTTTTTTCCTCAGAAACATCATACATCATACAATTTTACTTACTAGATGATTTAGTCTCACCTTCAGCAGAACAGCCTCAGAGGATCCGAACAGCAGTTGTGTTTCGAGAGCTCGCTCTCTGAGCAGACGCTCCAGCTTTGGGAAGTTTCCCAGACACAGGTAAGAGAGATGATAGAGGAGAGCCGTTCGCGCCACAGACGGGAGAAGCTCCTGGACGAACTCTGGACTCCATGGTGAATCACTGACGCTGCAAAGGTAGAGCTACTAAAATCATCAAGGACTCTAATCACCCTGCAAACCCTCATTTCTCGCTGCTGCCATCTGGTAAGCGCTTCCGAAGCCTGATGGCCAAAACTGAGAGACTCAGGAGGAGCTTCTTCCCCCAGGCCATCAGACTCCTGAACTCAGTCACTTAACATCACGTGACTTCACTTCAGGATAAACATCGATATACTGACATTGCACTGCACTTTCTGTTCTCGTTGTTACTGTGTAACAACCTGTTATAAACCTGTTTGCACATTATACTCTTTATACATTTGTTAACCACATATTTATAAGTCTACAGTTTACTCACTGCACAGTCTACTTCAATTATTTTATTCCACTTCTTTATTCTTATTTTTTTACTTTTTCTTCTACTTGACTTGATTATTTATAATTCTAATTTATAATTCTATATATATATATATATATATATATATTAGTACTTTTTTTTATCCTATTTCTATTATAATTTCCTCCTTGTGTTTTTAACTGTGTATTTGCACTGTCCATGGAGCGGACCTGTCTACATTTCACTGCCGGTTGTATATTCTGTATATAACTGTGTGTGTGACAAATAAAACTCTTGAAACTTGAAACTTGAAACTTGAACAAGCTCTGAGATACAAAACAACCAGTGAAAGGACGTTCATGTAACATAATCAAGCACTTCTCTGATCAGGTTGGACCATTCGTTCTGAAAATACTGAAAGAGGTCAAGCACTTCACAATAACTGCAGATATACATTTTACACGCTGCACTACATCTCATCTGAGATCTTCTTCATATCCACCTGTGCGTGCGGAGCTTGAAACCAGCGGCTCCTTCCTCTTGCTCTTCTCCATCCTCGGCCTCTTGGCTGTTACAACATGACATGAATATCAGATGAAAATAGA
>CM031966.1:541603-572887 GCA_018749465.1 Paracanthobrama guichenoti | reverse complement strand
ATAAAGTCAAATTAGGTAAATATAAAATTAAAGATTAGATGATATAAAGTCCAGGTGAAGATATAAAGTCAGAATTAGAGATATAAAGTCAAGGGTGAAGATATAAAGTCAGGATTGGGTGATATAAGTCAGGGTGGAGATATAAGTCAAATTGGGAGAGATAAAGTCAAATTGAGATATAAAAGTCAAGTTGAGATAACAAAAGTCAGGATTGAGAGATATAAAGTCAGAATTGGGTGATATAAGTCAAATTAGTGATATAAGGTCAGAGGTCAGGTGATATAAGTCAGGATTGAGTGATATAAAGTGAATTGAGATATAAAGTCAGAATTGAGATATAAAAGTCAAATTGAGATATAAAGTCAGGATTAGAAGATATAAAGTCAGAGAATTAGGTGATATAAAGTCAGGATTGAGATATAAAGTCAGGATTGAGAGATATAAAGTCAGGACTGATGGATATAAATTCAGAACTGAGAGATATAAAAGTCAGGATTGGAGATATAAAGTCAGGATTGAGAGATATAAAGTCAGGATTGGAGATATATAAAGTCAAGATTGAGAGATATAAAGTCAGAATCTGAGATATAAAGTCGTGAATTGGGAGATATAAAGTCAGGATTGAGAGATATAAAAGTCAGGATTGAGAGACATAAAGTCAGAATCTCGAGAGATATGAAGTCAGAATTGTGGAGATAAGATCAGAATTGAGAGATATAAAAGTCAGGATTTGAGAGATACAGTCAGGACTGAGAGATATAAAGTCGTGGATTGAGAGATACAAAGTCCAGAATCGGGGATATAAAAGTCAGAATTGAGAGATATAAAGTCCAA
Organism: Paracanthobrama guichenoti; assembly: GCA_018749465.1. Lineage (NCBI taxonomy): Eukaryota > Metazoa > Chordata > Actinopteri > Cypriniformes > Gobionidae > Paracanthobrama > Paracanthobrama guichenoti. The sequence continues at coordinate 572,053 of CM031966.1, read as the reverse complement.
GGACTAGAGACATAAAGTCAGAATTGAGAGATATAAAGTCAGAATTGAGAGATATAAAGTCAGAACTGAGAGATATAAAAGTCAGGATTAGAGATATAAAAGTCAAGAATTGAAGATATAAAGTCAGGATTGAGAAGATATAAAGTCAGAATTGAGATAACAAAAGTCAGAATTGAGAGATATAAAGTCAGAATTGAGATATAAAGTCAGAATTGAAGATATAAAGTCAGAATTATTGGAGGATATATGATCCAAATTGAGATATATAAAGTCAGAATTGAGAGATATAAAGTCAGAATTGAGAGATATAAAGTCAGAATTGAGAGATATAGAGTCATAATTGAGAGATATAAAGTCAAATTGAGTGATATAAAGTCAGAATTGAGAGATATAAAGTCAGAATTGAGATATAAGTCAGAATTGAGTGATATAAAGTCAAGAATTGAGATATAAAGTCAGAATTGAGTGATATAAAGTCAATTGAGATGAGAGAATTGATATAAGGTCAGGATTGAGTGATATAAAGTCAGAAATTGAGTGATATAAAGTCAGGTGTGAGATATAAAGTCAGAATTGAGTGATATAAAGTCAGAATTGAGTGATATAAAGTCAGAATTGGAGATATAAAGTCAGGATTGAGAGATATAAAGTCAGAATTGAGAGATATAAAGTCAGAATTGAGATATAAAGTCAGAAATTGAGAGATATAAAGTCAGAATTAGAGAAGTATAAAGTCAGGATTGAGTGATATAAAGTCTGAATTGAAGAGATATAAAGTCAGAATTAGAGTGATATAAAGTCAGAATTGAGTGATATAAAGTCAGAATCTGGGATATAAAAGTCAGAATTGAGATATAAAGTCAGGATTGAGATATAAAGTCAGGAGTTGAGAGATATAAAGTCAGAATTAAGGAGATATAAAGTCAGAATTGGAGATATAAAGTCAGGATTGAGATATAAAGTCAGGATTGAGAGATATAAAGTCAGGATTGAGTGATATAAAGTCAGAATTGAGAGAGATATAAAGTCAGGATTGAGTGATATAAAGTCAGGATTGAGAGAGATATAAAGTCAGAATTGAGTGATATAAAGTCAGGATTGAGGGAGATATAAAGTCAGAATTGAGATATAAAAGTCAGAATTGAGATATAAAGTCAGAATTGAGAGATATAAAGTCAGGATTGAGAGGATATAAAGTCAGAATTGAGAGATATAAAGTCAGAATTGAGATATAAAGTCAGAATTGAGAGATATAAAGTCAGGATTGAGAGATATAAAGTCAGAATTGAGAGATATAAAGTCAGGATTGAGAGAGATATAAAGTCAGAATTGAGATATAAAGTCAGAATTGGAGAGATATAAAGTGTCAGAATTGAGAGATATAAAGTCAGAATTGAGAGATATAAAGTCAGAATTGAGAGATATAAAGTCAGAATTGAGTGATATAAAGTCAGAATTGAGAGATATAAAAGTCAGAATTGAGATATAAAGTCAGGATTGAGATATAAAGAAGTCAGAATTGAGAGATATAAAGTCAGAAACTTGAGTGATATAAAGTCAGAATTGAGATATAAAAGTCAGAATTGAGATATAAAGTCAGAATTGAGTGATATAAAGTCAGAATTGAGATATAAAGTCAGAATTGAGAGATATAAAGTCAAATTGAGTGATATAAAGTCAGAATTGAGAGATATAAAGTCAGAATTGAGATATAAAGTCAGAATTGAGTGATATAAAGTCAGAATTGAGATATAAAGTCAGAATTGAGTGATATAAAAGTCAGAATTGAGATATAAAGTCAGAATTGAGAGATATAAAGTCAGGATTGAGTGATATAAAGTCAGAATTGAGTGATATAAAGTCAGAATTGAGATATAAAGTCAGAATTGAGTGATATAAAGTCAGAATTGAGATATAAAGTCAGAATTGAGTGATATAAAGTCAGGATTGAGTGATATAAAGTCAGAATTGAGAGATATAAAGTCAGAATTGAGATATAAAGTCAGAATTGAGAGATAAAGTCAGAATTGAGTGATATAAAGTCAGATTGAGTGATATAAAGTCAGAATTGAGAGATATAAAGTCAGAATTGAGTGATATAAAGTCAGAATTGAGTGATATAAAGTCAGAATTGAGATATAAAGTCAGAATTGAGATATAAAGTCAGGATTGAGATATAAAGTCAGGATTGAGAGATATAAAGTCAGAATTGAGAGATATAAAGTCAGAATTGAGATATAAAGTCAGGATTGAGATATAAAGTCAGAATTGAGAGATATAAAGTCAGAATTGAGAGATATAAAGTCAGAATCTGAGAGATATAAAGTCAGGATTGAGTGATATAAAGTCAGGATTGAGAGATATAAAGTCAGAATTGAGAGATATAAAGTCAGGATTGAGATATAAAGTCAGAATTGAGATATAAAGTCAGATTGAGATATAAAGTCAGAATTGAGATATAAAGTCAGAATTGGAGAGATATAAAGTCAGGATTGAGAGATATAAAGTCAGAATTGAGGATATAAAGTCAGGATTGAGAGATATAAAGTCAGAATTGAGATATAAAGTCAGAATTGAGAGATATAAAGTCAGGATTGAGAGATATAAAGTCAGAATTGAGTGATATAAAGTCAGGATTGAGAGATATAAAGTCAGAATTGAGAGATATAAAGTCAGAATTGAGATATAAAGTCAGAATTGAGAGATATAAAGTCAGGATTGAGAGATATAAAAGTCAGAATTGAGAGATATAAAGTCAGAATTGAGAGATATTAAGTCAGAATTGAGATATAAAGTCAGAATTGAGAGATATAAAAGTCAGAATTGAGATATAAAGTCAGAATTGAGAGATATAAAGTCAGAATTGAGAGATATAAAGTCAGAATTGAGAGATATAAAGTCAGAATTGAGTGATATAAAGTCAGAATTGGAGATATAAAGTCAGAATTGAGATATAAAGTCAGAATTGAGATATAAAGTCAGAATTGAGAGATATAAAGTCAGAATTGAGTGATATAAAGTCAGAATTGAGATATAAAGTCAGAATTGAGATATAAAGTCAGAATTGAGTGATATAAAAGTCAGAATTGAGATATAAAGTCAGAATTGAGAGATATAAAGTCAGAATTGAGAGATATAAAGTCAGAATTGGAGTGATATAAAGTCAGAATTGAGATATAAAGTCAGAATTGAGATATAAAGTCAGGATTGAGATATAAAGTCAGAATTGAGAGATATAAAGTCAGAATTGAGTGATATAAAGTCAGAATTGAGATATAAAGTCAGAATTGAGATATAAAAGTCAGAATTGAGTGATATAAAGTCAGAATTGAGATATAAAGTCAGAATTGAGAGATATAAAGTCAGAATTGAGTGATATAAAGTCAGAATTGAGAGATATAAAGTCAGAATTGAGATATAAAGTCAGAATTGAGTGATATAAAGTCAGAATTGAGATATAAAGTCAGAATTGAGTGATATAAAGTCAGAATTGAGATATAAAGTCAGAATTGAGAGATATAAAGTCAGGATTGAGTGATATAAGTCAGAATTGAGGATATAAAGTCAGAATTGAGATATAAAGTCAGAATTGAGTGATATAAAGTCAGAATTGAGATATAAAGTCAGAATTGAGTGATATAAAGTCAGGATTGAGTGATATAAAGTCAGAATTGAGAGATATAAAGTCAGAATTGAGATATAAAGTCAGAATTGAGATGATATAAAGTCAGAATTGAGTGATATAAAGTCAGAATTGAGATATAAAGTCAGAATTGAGATATAAAGTCAGGATTGAGATATAAAGTCAGGATTGAGAGATATAAAGTCAGAATTGAGAGATATAAAGTCAGAATTGAGATATAAAGTCAGGATTGAGATATAAAGTCAGGATTGAGAGATATAAAGTCAGGATTGAGATATAAAGTCAGAATTGAGAGATATAAAGTCAGAATTGAGTGATATAAAGTCAGAATTGAGATATAAAGTCAGAATTGAGATATAAAGTCAGAATTGAGTGATATAAAGTCAGAATTGAGAGATATAAAGTCAGAATTGAGAGATATAAAGTCAGAATTGAGAGATATAAAGTCAGAATTGAGTGATATAAAGTCAGAATTGAGATATAAAGTCAGAATTGAGATATAAAGTCAGGATTGAGATATAAAGTCAGAATTGAGAGATATAAAGTCAGAATTGAGTGATATAAAGTCAGAATTGAGATATAAAGTCAGAATTGAGATATAAAGTCAGAATTGAGTGATATAAAGTCAGAATTGAGATATAAAGTCAGAATTGAGAGATATAAAGTCAGAATTGAGTGATATAAAGTCAGAATTGAGAGATATAAAGTCAGAATTGAGATATAAAGTCAGAATTGAGTGATATAAAGTCAGAATTGAGATATAAAGTCAGAATTAGAGTGATATAAAGTCAGAATTGAGATATAAAAGTCAGAATTGAGAGATATAAAGTCAGGATTGAGGATATAAAAGTCAGAATTGAGTGATATAAAGTCAGAATTGAGATATAAAGTCAGAATTGAGTGATATAAAGTCAGAATTGAGATATAAAGTCAGAATTGAGTGATATAAAGTCAGAATTGAGTGATATAAAGTCAGAATTGAGAGATATAAAGTCAGAATTGAGATATAAAGTCAGAATTGAGAGATATAAAGTCAGAATTGAGTGATATAAAGTCAGAATTGAGATATAAAGTCAGAATTGAGATATAAAGTCAGGATTGAGATATAAAAGTCAGAATTGAGAGATATAAAGTCAGAATTGAGAGATATAAAGTCAGAATTGAGATATAAAGTCAGGATTGAGATATAAAGTCAGGATTGAGAGATATAAAGTCAGAATTGAGTGATATAAAGTCAGAATTGAGAGATATAAAGTCAGAATTGAGTGATATAAAGTCAGGATTGAGAGATATAAAGTCAGAATTGAGTGATATAAAGTCAGGATTGAGAGATATAAAGTCAGAATTGAGATATAAAGTCAGAATTGAGATATAAAAGTCAGAATTGAGAGATATAAAGTCAGGATTGAGAGATATAAAGTCAGAATTGAGAGATATAAAGTCAGAATTGAGATATAAAGTCAGAATTGAGAGATATAAAGTCAGGATTGAGAGATATAAAGTCAGAATTGAGAGATATAAAGTCAGGATTGAGAGATATAAAGTCAGAATTGAGATATAAAGTCAGAATTGAGAGATATAAAGTCAGAATTGAGATATAAAGTCAGAATTGAGAGATATAAAGTCAGAATTGAGAGATATAAAGTCAGAATTGAGTGATATAAATGTAGTCAGAATTGAGATATAAAGTCAGAATTGAGATATAAAGTCAGGATTGAGATATAAAGTCAGAATTGAGAGATATAAAGTCAGAATTGAGTGATATAAAGTCAGAATTGAGATATAAAGTCAGAATTGAGATATAAAGTCAGAATTGAGTGATATAAAGTCAGAATTGAGATATAAAGTCAGAATTGAGAGATATAAAGTCAGAATTGAGTGATATAAAGTCAGAATTGAGAGATATAAAGTCAGAATTGAGATATAAAGTCAGAATTGAGTGATATAAAGTCAGAATTGAGATATAAAGTCAGAATTGAGATATAAAGTCAGAATTGAGTGATATAAAGTCAGAATTGAGAGATATAAAGTCAGAATTGAGTGATATAAAGTCAGAATTGAGAGATATAAAGTCAGGATTGAGTGATATAAAGTCAGAATTGAGTGATATAAAGTCAGAATTGAGATATAAAAGTCAGAATTGAGTGATATAAAGTCAGAATTGAGATATAAAGTCAGAATTGAGTGATATAAAGTCAGGATTGAGTGATATAAAGTCAGAATTGAGAGATATAAAGTCAGAATTGAGATATAAAGTCAGAATTGAGAGATATAAAGTCAGAATTGAGATATAAAGTCAGGATTGAGTGATATAAAGTCAGAATTGAGAGATATAAAGTCAGAATTGAGTGATATAAAGTCAGAATTGAGTGATATAAAGTCAGAATTGAGATATAAAGTCAGAATTGAGATATAAAGTCAGAATTGAGATATAAAGTCAGGATTGAGAGATATAAAGTCAGAATTGAGAGAGATATAAAGTCAGAATTGAGAGATAAAAGTCAGGATTGAGATATAAAGTCAGGATTGAGAGATATAAAGTCAGGATTGAGTGATATAAAGTCAGAATTGAGAGATATAAAGTCAGGATTGAGTGATATAAAAGTCAGGATTGAGAGATATAAAGTCAGAATTGAGATATAAAGTCAGGATTGAGATATAAAGTCAGAATTGAGATATAAAGTCAGAATTGAGATATAAAGTCAGAATTGAGATATAAAGTCAGAATTGAGATATAAAGTCAGAATTGAGAGATATAAGTCAGAATTGAGAGATATAAAGTCAGAATTGAGTGATATAAAGTCAGAATTGAGAGATATAAAGTCAGAATTGAGATATAAAGTCAGAATTGAGATGATATAAAAGTCAGGATTGAGAGATATAAAGTCAGAATTGAGTGATATAAAGTCAGAATTGAGAGATATAAAGTCAGAATTGAGAGATATAAAGTCAGAATTGAGATATAAAGTCAGAATTGAGAGATATAAAGTCAGGATTGAGAGATATAAAGTCAGAATTGAGAGATATAAAGTCAGGATTGAGAGATATAAAGTCAGAATTGAGAGATATAAAGTCAGAATTGAGAGATATAAAGTCAGAATTGAGATATAAAGTCAGAATTGAGAGATATAAAGTCAGAATTGAGAGATATAAAGTCAGAATTGAGAGATATAAAGTCAGAATTGAGAGATATAAAGTCAGAATTGAGATATAAAGTCAGAATTGAGATATAAAGTCAGAATTGGAGAGATATAAGTCAGAATTGAGAGATATAAAGTCAGAATTGAGTGATATAAAGTCAGGATTGAGAGATATAAAGTCAGAATTGAGATATAAAGTCAGAATTGAGATATAAAGTCAGGATTGAGAGATATAAAGTCAGAATTGAGTGATATAAAGTCAGAATTGAGAGATATAAAGTCAGAATTGAGAGATATAAAGTCAGAATTGAGATATAAAGTCAGAATTGAGAGATATAAAGTCAGAATTGAGAGATATAAAGTCAGAATTGAGAGATATAAAGTCAGGATTGAGAGATATTAAGTCAGAATTGAGATATAAAGTCAGAATTGAGAGATATAAAGTCAGAATTGAGATATAAAGTCAGAATTGAGAGATATAAAGTCAGAATTGAGAGATATAAAGTCAGAATTGAGAGATATAAAGTCAGAATTGAGTGATATAAAGTCAGAATTGAGATATAAAGTCAGAATTGAGATATAAAGTCAGAATTGAGAGATATAAAGTCAGAATTGAGAGATATAAAGTCAGAATTGAGTGATATAAAGTCAGGATTGAGAGATATAAAGTCAGAATTGAGATATAAAAGTCAGAATTGAGATATAAAGTCAGAATTGAGAGATATAAAGTCAGAATTGAGATATAAAGTCAGAATTGAGTGATATAAAGTCAGAATTGAGAGATATAAAGTCAGAATTGAGATATAAAGTCAGAATTGAGTGATATAAAGTCAGAATTGAGATATAAAGTGAAAATTGAGAGATATAAAGTCAGAATTGAGTGATATAAAGTCAGAATTGAGATATAAAGTCAGAATTGAGTGATATAAAGTCAGAATTGAGATATAAAGTCAGAATTGAGAGATATAAAGTCAGGATTGAGTGATATAAAGTCAGAATTGAGAGATATAAAGTCAGAATTGAGTGATATAAAGTCAGAATTGAGTGATATAAAGTCAGAATTGAGATATAAAGTCAGAATTGAGAGATATAAAGTCAGAATTGAGATATAAAGTCAGAATTGAGAGATATAAAGTCAGAATTGAGTGATATAAAGTCAGAATTGAGAATATAAAGTCAGAATTGAGATATAAAAGTCAGAATTGAGAGATATAAAGTCAGAATTGTGGGATATAAAGTCAGAATTGAGAGATATAAAGTCAGAATTGAGAGATATAAAGTCAGAATTGAGTGATATAAAGTCAGAATTGAGATATAAAGTCAGAATTGAGATATAAAGTCAGAATTGAGAGATAAAGTCAGAATTGAGAGATATAAAGTCAGTATTGAGAGATATAAAGTCAGAATTGAGTGATATAAAGTCAGAATTGAGATATAAAGTCAGAATTGAGAGATATAAAGTCAGAATTGAGATATAAAGTCAGAATTGAGAGATATAAAGTCAGAATTGAGTGATATAAAGTCAGAATTGAGAGATATAAAGTCAGAATTGAGTGATATAAAGTCAGAATTGAGTGATATAAAGTCAGAATTGAGAGATATAAAGTCAGAATTGAGCTATAAAGTCAGAATTGAGTGATATAAAGTCAGAATTGAGTGATATAAAGTCAGAATTGAGATATAAAAGTCAGAATTGAGAGATATAAAAGTCAGAATTGAGTGATATAAAGTCAGAATTGGTGATATAAAGTCAGAATTGAGAGATATAAAGTCAGAATTGAGATATAAAGTCAGAATTGAGTGATATAAAGTCAGAATTGAGTGATATAAAGTCAGAATTGAGATATAAAGTCAGAATTGAGAGATATAAAGTCAGAATTGAGATATAAAGTCAGAATTGAGAGATATAAAGTCAGAATTGAGATATAAAGTCAGAATTGAGAGATATAAAGTCAGAATTGAGAGATATAAAGTCAGAATTGAGTGATATAAAGTCAGAATTGAGATATAAAGTCAGAATTGAGAGATATAAAGTCAGAATTGAGAGATATAAAGTCAGAATTGAGTGATATAAAGTCAGAATTGAGATATAAAGTCAGAATTGAGAGATATAAAGTCAGAATTGAGAGATATAAAGTCAGAATTGAGTGATATAAAGTCAGAATTGAGAGATATAAAGTCAGAATTGAGTGATATAAAGTCAGAATTGAGAAATAAAGTCAGAATTGAGATATAAAGTCAGAATTGAGAGATATAAAGTCAGAATTGTGAGATATATAAGTCAGAATTGAGTGATATAAAGTCAGGATTGAGTGATATAAAGTCAGAATTGAGAGATATAAAGTCAGAATTGAGATATAAAAGTCAGAATTGAGAGATATAAAGTCAGAATTGAGTGATATAAAGTCAGAATTGAGATATAAAGTCAGGATTGAGATATAAAGTCAGGATTGAGAGATATAAAGTCAGAATTGAGTGATATAAAGTCAGAATTGAGTGATATAAAGTCAGAATTGAGTGATATAAAGTCAGGATTGAGTGATATAAAGTCAGAATTGAGATATAAAGTCAGAATTGAGATATAAAGTCAGGATTGAGATATAAAGTCAGGATTGAGAGATATAAAGTCAGAATTGAGTGATATAAAGTCAGAATTGAGATATAAAAGTCAGGATTGAGATATAAAGTCAGGATTGAGAGATATAAAGTCAGGATTGAGAGATATAAAGTCAGGATTGAGTGATATAAAGTCAGAATTGAGTGATATAAAGTCAGAATTGAGATATAAAAGTCAGAATTGAGATATAAAGTCAGGATTGAGATATAAAGTCAGATTGAGAGATATAAAGTCAGAATTGAGAGATATAAAGTCAGAATTGAGATATAAAGTCAGAATTGAGATATAAAGTCAGGATTGAGATATAAAGTCAGGATTGAGAGATATAAAGTCAGAATTGAGAGATATAAAGTCAGAATTGAGAGATATAAAGTCAGAATTGAGAGATATAAAGTCAGGATTGAGATATATAAAGTCAGGATTGAGTGATATAAAGTCAGGATTGAGATATAAAGTCAGAATTGAGATATAAAGTCAGGATTGAGATATAAAGTCAGAATTGAGATATAAAGTCAGAATTGAGAGACATAAAGTCAGGATTGAGAGATATAAAGTCAGAATTGAGTGATATAAAGTCAGGATTGAGAGATATAAAGTCAGAATTGAGATATAAAGTCAGAATTGAGATATAAAGTCAGAATTGAGAGATATAAAGTCAGGATTGAGAGATATAAAGTCAGAATTGAGTGATATAAAGTCAGGATTGAGAGATATAAAGTCAGAATTGAGAGATATAAAGTCAGAATTGAGATATAAAGTCAGAATTGAGAGATATAAAGTCAGGATTGAGAGATATAAAGTCAGAATTGAGAGATATAAAGTCAGGTTTGAGAGATATAAAGTCAGAATTGAGATATAAAGTCAGAATTGAGAGATATAAAGTCAGAATTGAGATATAAAGTCAGAATTGAGAGATATAAAGTCAGAATTGAGAGATATAAAGTCAGAATTGGAGATGATATAAAGTCAGAATTGAGATATAAAGTCAGAATTGAGATATAAAGTCAGAATTGAGAGATATAAAGTCAGGATTGAGAGATATAAAGTCAGAATTGAGTGATATAAAGTCAGGATTGAGAGATATAAAGTCAGAATTGAGATATAAAGTCAGAATTGAGATATAAAGTCAGAATTGAGAGATATAAAGTCAGAATTGAGATATAAAGTCAGAATTGAGTGATATAAAGTCAGAATTGAGATATAAAGTCAGAATTGAGTGATATAAAGTCAGAATTGAGATATAAAGTCAGAATTGAGATATAAAGTCAGAATTGAGAGATATAAAGTCAGGATTGAGTGATATAAAGTCAGAATTGAGTGATATAAAGTCAGAATTGAGTGATATAAAGTCAGAATTGAGTGATATAAAGTCAGAATTGAGATATAAAGTCAGAATTGAGTGATATAAAGTCAGAATTGAGATATAAAGTCAGAATTGAGTGATATAAAGTCAGGATTGAGTGATATAAAGTCAGAATTGAGAGATATAAAGTCAGAATTGAGATATAAAGTCAGAATTGAGAGATAAAGTCAGAATTGAGATATAAAGTCAGGATTGAGTGATATAAAGTCAGAATTGAGAGATATAAAGTCAGAATTGAGTGATATAAAGTCAGAATTGAGTGATATAAAGTCAGAATTGAGATATAAAGTCAGGATTGAGAGATATAAAGTCAGGATTGAGAGATATAAAGTCAGAATTGAGAGATATAAAGTCAGAATTGAGATATAAAGTCAGGATTGAGATATAAAGTCAGGATTGAGAGATATAAAGTCAGGATTGAGTGATATAAAGTCAGAATTGAGAGATATAAAGTCAGAATTGAGATATAAAGTCAGAATTGAGAGATATAAAGTCAGAATTGAGTGATATAAAGTCAGAATTGAGAGATATAAAGTCAGAATTGAGTGATATAAAGTCAGAATTGAGATATAAAGTCAGAATTGAGAGATATAAAGTCAGAATTGAGTGATATAAAGTCAGAATTGAGATATAAAGTCAGAATTGAGTGATATAAAGTCAGAATTGAGATATAAAGTCAGAATTGAGATATAAAGTCAGAATTGAGAGATATAAAGTCAGGATTGAGTGATATAAAGTCAGAATTGAGAGATATAAAGTCAGAATTGAGTGATATAAAGTCAGAATTGAGTGATATAAAGTCAGAATTGAGATATAAAGTCAGAATTGAGTGATATAAAGTCAGAATTGAGATATAAAGTCAGAATTGAGAGATATAAAGTCAGAATTGAGTGATATAAAGTCAGAATTGAGAAATAAAGTCAGAATTAAGATATAAAGTCAGAATTGAGAGATATAAAGTCAGAATTGTGGGATATAAAGTCAGAATTGAGAGATATAAAGTCAGAATTGAGATATAAAGTCAGAATTGAGAGATATAAAGTCAGAATTGAGATATAAAGTCAGAATTGAGAGATATAAAGTCAGAATTGAGAGATATAAAGTCAGAATTGGAGTGATATAAAGTCAGAATTGAGTGATATAAAGTCAGAATTGAGAGATATAAAGTCAGAATTGAGATATAAAGTCAGAATTGAGAGATATAAAGTCAGAATTGAGTGATATAAAGTCAGAATTGAGTGATATAAAGTCAGAATTGAGAGATATAAAGTCAGAATTGAGATATAAAAGTCAGAATTGAGTGATATAAAGTCAGAATTGAGTGATATAAAGTCAGAATTGAGATATAAAGTCAGAATTGAGAGATATAAAGTCAGAATTGAGATATAAAGTCAGAATTGAGAGATATAAAGTCAGAATTGAGATATAAAGTCAGGATTGAGATATAAAGTCAGGATTGAGAGATATAAAGTCAGAATTGAGAGATATAAAGTCAGAATTGAGATATAAAGTCAGGATTGAGATATAAAGTCAGGATTGAGAGATATAAAGTCAGGATTGAGTGATATAAAGTCAGAATTGAGAGATATAAAGTCAGGATTGAGTGATATAAAGTCAGGATTGAGAGATATAAAGTCAGAATTGAGAGATATAAAGTCAGGATTGAGATATAAAGTCAGAATTGAGATATAAAGTCAGGATTGAGATATAAAGTCAGAATTGAGATATAAAGTCAGAATTGAGATATAAAGTCAGAATTGAGAGATATAAAGTCAGGATTGAGAGATATAAAGTCAGAATTGAGTGATATAAAGTCAGGATTGAGAGATATAAAGTCAGAATTGAGATATAAAGTCAGAATTGAGATATAAAGTCAGAATTGAGAGATATAAAGTCAGGATTGAGAGATATAAAGTCAGAATTGAGTGATATAAAGTCAGGATTGAGAGATATAAAGTCAGAATTGAGTGATATAAAGTCAGAATTGAGATATAAAGTCAGAATTGAGAGATATAAAGTCAGGATTGAGAGATATAAAGTCAGAATTGAGAGATATAAAGTCAGGATTGAGAGATATTAAGTCAGAATTGAGATATAAAGTCAGAATAGAGAGATATAAAGTCAAATTGAGATATAAAGTCAGAATTGAGAGATATAAAGTCAGAATTGAGAGATATAAAGTCAGAATTGAGAGATATAAAGTCAGAATTGAGATATAAAGTCAGAATTGAGATATAAAGTCAGAATTGAGAGATATAAAGTCAGGATTGAGAGATATAAAGTCAGAATTGAGTGATATAAAGTCAGGATTGAGAGATATAAAGTCAGAATTGAGATATAAAGTCAGAATTGAGATATAAAGTCAGAATTGAGAGATATAAAGTCAGAATTGAGATATAAAGTCAGAATTGAGAGATATAAAGTCAGAATTGAGTGATATAAAGTCAGAATTGAGAGATATAAAGTCAGAATTGAGTGATATAAAGTCAGAATTGAGATATAAAGTCAGAATTGAGAGATATAAAGTCAGAATTGAGTGATATAAAGTCAGAATTGAGATATAAAGTCAGAATTGAGAGATATAAAGTCAGAATTGAGATATAAAGTCAGAATTGAGATATAAAGTCAGAATTGAGAGATATAAAGTCAGGATTGAGTGATATAAAGTCAGAATTGAGAGATATAAAGTCAGAATTGAGTGATATAAAGTCAGAATTGAGTGATATAAAGTCAGAATTGAGATATAAAGTCAGAATTGAGTGATATAAAGTCAGAATTGAGTGATATAAAGTCAGAATTGAGAGATATAAAGTCAGAATTGAGTGATATAAAGTCAGAATTGAGAAATAAAGTCAGAATTGAGATATAAAGTCAGAATTGAGAGATATAAAGTCAGAATTGTGGGATATAAAGTCAGAATTGAGAGATATAAAGTCAGAATTGAGATATAAAGTCAGAATTGAGAGATATAAAGTCAGAATTGAGATATAAAGTCAGAATTGAGAGATATAAAGTCAGAATTGAGTGATATAAAGTCAGAATTGAGAGATATAAAGTCAGAATTGAGTGATATAAAGTCAGAATTGAGAGATATAAAGTCAGAATTGAGTGATATAAAGTCAGAATTGAGAGATATAAAGTCAGAATTGAGTGATATAAAGTCAGAATTGAGTGATATAAAGTCAGAATTGAGAGATATAAAGTCAGAATTGAGATATAAAGTCAGAATTGAGTGATATAAAGTCAGAATTGAGTGATATAAAGTCAGAATTGAGAGATATAAAGTCAGAATTGAGATATAAAAGTCAGAATTGAGAGATATAAAGTCAGAATTGAGTGATATAAAGTCAGAATTGAGAGATATAAAGTCAGAATTGAGTGATATAAAGTCAGAATTGAGTGATATAAAGTCAGAATTGAGAGATATAAAGTCAGAATTGAGAGATATAAAGTCAGAATTGAGTGATATAAAGTCAGAATTGAGATATAAAGTCAGAATTGAGAGATATAAAGTCAGAATTGAGTGATATAAAGTCAGAATTGAGAGATATAAAGTCAGAATTGAGTGATATAAAGTCAGAATTGAGTGATATAAAGTCAGAATTGAGAGATATAAAGTCAGAATTGAGATATAAAGTCAGAATTGAGTGATATAAAGTCAGAATTGAGTGATATAAAGTCAGAATTGAGAGATATAAAGTCAGAATTGAGAGATATAAAGTCAGAATTGAGTGATATAAAGTCAGAATTGAGAGATATAAAGTCAGAATTGAGATATAAAGTCAGAATTGAGAGATATAAAGTCAGAATTGAGTGATATAAAGTCAGAATTGAGAGATATAAAGTCAGAATTGAGAGATATAAAGTCAGAATTGAGTGATATAAAGTCAGAATTGAGAGATATAAAGTCAGAATTGAGTGATATAAAGTCAGAATTGAGAGATATAAAGTCAGAATTGAGAGATATAAAGTCAGAATTGAGTGATATAAAGTCAGAATTGAGAGATATAAAGTCAGAATTGAGTGATATAAAGTCAGAATTGAGAGATATAAAGTCAGAATTGAGATATAAAGTCAGAATTGAGTGATATAAAGTCAGAATTGAGAGATATAAAGTCAGAATTGAGTGATATAAAGTCAGAATTGAGTGATATAAAGTCAGAATTGAGAGATATAAAGTCAGAATTGAGATATAAGTCAGAATTGAGTGATATAAAGTCAGAATTGAGTGATATAAAGTCAGAATTGAGAGATATAAAGTCAGAATTGAGATATAAAGTCAGAATTGAGTGATATAAAGTCAGAATTGAGTGATATAAAGTCAGAATTGAGATATAAAGTCAGAATTGAGAGATATAAAGTCAGAATTGAGAGATATAAAGTCAGAATTGAGAGATATAAAGTCAGGATTGAGTGATATAAAGTCAGAATTGAGATATAAAGTCAGAATTGAGAGATATAAAGTCAGAATTGAGAGATATAAAGTCAGAATTGAGTGATATAAAGTCAGAATTGAGATATAAAGTCAGAATTGAGAGATATAAAGTCAGAATTGAGAGATATAAAGTCAGAATTGAGTGATATAAAGTCAGAATTGAGAGATATAAAGTCAGAATTGAGTGATATAAAGTCAGAATTGAGTGATATAAAGTCAGAATTGAGATATAAAGTCAGAATTGAGAGATATAAAGTCAGAATTGAGTGATATAAAGTCAGAATTGAGAGATATAAAGTCAGAATTGAGTGATATAAAGTCAGAATTGAGTGATATAAAGTCAGAATTGGAGTGATATAAAGTCAGAATTGAGATATAAAGTCAGAATTGAGTGATATAAAGTCAGAATTGAGAGATATAAAGTCAGAATTGTGAGATATAAAGTCAGAATTGAGAGATATAAAGTCAGAATTGAGAGATATAAAGTCAGAATTGAGAGATATAAAGTCAGAATTGAGTGATATAAAGTCAGAATTGAGTGATATAAAGTCAGAATTGAGTGATATAAAGTCAGAATTGAGTGATATAAAGTCAGAATTGAGTGATATAAAGTCAGAATTGAGATATAAAGTCAGAATTGAGAGATATAAAGTCAGAATTGAGATATAAAGTCAGAATTGAGAGATATAAAGTCAGAATTGAGAGATATAAAGTCAGAATTGAGAGATATAAAGTCAGAATTGAGAGATATAAAGTCAGAATTGAGTGATATAAAGTCAGAATTGAGTGATATAAAGTCAGAATTGAGAGATATAAAGTCAGAATTGAGAGATATAAAGTCAGAATTGAGAGATATAAAGTCAGAATTGAGTGATATAAAGTCAGAATAAGTTTTCTGAGTGTGTGAACATATTAAACTCTTTTGTGTTTCCTGAGGTAAATGAATCTGTATTGTGCACTCGCTCCTCCCGCGCGTCACAGTGCGGTTCGCGCTCCAGAGATTTGCACTGCGGCATTTGCGTAAGCGTGCCTGCGCATCCCTGTGTGCGAGTGATTAGCCGCTGCGCTGTTTGCGTAGCTGTGCCCGTGTCTACGTACGCGCTTCGGTCACTCGCTCTCTGCAGTTCCGTGCTGGCGCAGCGCGTCCTTCCGCCTGTGCTCGTCCTCGGCCTCGCACACAACAACAAAGTATTAAATTCTGCACTGGCTTTCGTGACATCCAACACACACGTTCCCAGTGGAGCAAAATAGCACAATAAAGGTAAGAAATTGATTTTTGGAGCGGACTGAAGCAGCTGCTGAATTATTGCATAATGTTTTTGCGCGGGATGGCGGCGCGCGCCCGGCGCGGGAGTGTTCTTCATGGCCCGCGCAGCTCGCGCCACTAAATTCGCCTCAGCGCGCCGCGATCCACACCGAGCGCCCGTTACCGACACATTCCGCTGCTCTCCGGTGCTGATCGGCGCTCAGGGGCTCTCCGGGCTCGTGTAGCGGGAAACACGGCGGACTCCACTCGCTTTTGTTCGATTAAAGGCGCTCGACGATGATTTATGTGCTAATGCTAAGATTAGCTTCAAGAGAACCAAAACAGACTAGCGCAGAAACGGTTAAAAACACCGATCAAACATCCGTTTATTGAGCGAAGGACACCTTCAGAGCGCAAACGACTCGTTGGTGTGCTGATAACCGCCCCGGGGTGTTTAAATGAGGTCGCTGAGCCGTGTGGCCGCTCAGAAGCGTCATGTGTCCGTCAAGGTATCGATCGCCAGTGCTCCAGCTTTGCTCTGATGGCATGCTAATGCTTATTCAAATGAGCCGTTTGTTTGGATCAGACAAAACTCACAGGTTCTCTATGAAATATGATTATGGCATTCAGTTCATTCATTCACATTCCTGATGTATATAAACACTAAAGTAAATTCATGAAATGCATATATACAATGCATTCATGTGAAGTCGTAAGAGGATTTTTGGACATGTTAGTTCATTAGCTATAGTAGTATATGACCAACAAGGCCAAAATTCAATTATTTGGTCTTGTCTTGTTTTTTTTTTTTTTAATGGGATCATGATTTATCCATGCTCATAATTTAAGTGTTTAATCTTCAATCCATATAACATGGAGGGCTCGAGGGCGGGACAACCTGTCACTCACATGAGATCGACCAATAGCAAACCGCAACCATCCAATCAAGCCCCGCCCAACAGAAGACAACATCCGTTTCGTGCTGACTTTATTCTTCACTGTATTTGTTTCAACCTCTGCATCACTATCCCAGCTGATTTTCCCCTCTCTTTCCGCAGGATCCCGCTCCAGTATGTCCGAAACTGTGAAGTATGTGGACGATGAGCACAAGACCATCTTTCTGAAGCTACTGAACGAGCAGCGGCTGGAAGGCGAGCACTGCGACATCGCGGTGGTGGTGGAGGATGTGAAATTCAGGGCGCATCGCTGTGTGTTGGCGGCGTGCAGCAACTACTTCAAAAAACTCTTTAAGAAGCACGAGGTGGACAGCTCGTCCGTCATCGAGATCGACTTCATCCGCTCGGACATCTTCGAGGAGGTGCTCAATTACATGTACACGGCGAAGATCTCGGTGAAGAAGAAGGACGTGAATCTGATGATGTCCTCCGGACAGATCCTCGGCATACGCTTTTTGGACAAGCTCTGCTCGCAGAAACGCGACATGTCGCCCGACGAGAAAAGCAACGACCCCAGGAACGCAAAGTTCCCGTACGACATGGTGAAGATGACGGAAGATCCTCCGCTGAGTCAAGACGGCGACGTGCAGGTGCTCGGCGACCAGGACGACGCGCCGTCGGACGACATTGTGGAGGAAGCGCAAGGCAATCACGACCTGGACAAATCGCCCAACAACGCCTTGCGTGTGCAGGAGGCCATCCTGAAGGAGCTGGCGCAGGAGGAGGTGCACAAGGTCAGCTGCTACGACCAGGAGGTGGAAGCCATAGACGCCGAACCCAAAGAGCTGGCGGCTCACGCCCAGACGCTCTCGTTCGCCGACAGCATGGGCGACGTGAAGGACGAGCAGCCGCCGGGATGGACGACGGCCACCGCCGACATGAAGTTCGAGTATCTGCTCTACGGCCACCGGGATCAGTTGGCCTGCCAAGTGTGCGGGAAGACCTTCCTGGACGAGAATCGCCTGCGCAAACACGAGAAGCTGCACTCGGCCGACCGGCCGTTCGTCTGCGAGATCTGCACCAAAGCGTTCACCACACAGGCCCATTTAAAAGAGCACCTGAAGATCCACACGGGCTTCAAGCCGTACCGCTGCGACGCCTGCGAGAAGTCCTTCATCCGCGCGCCCGACCTGAAGAAACACGAGCGCGTGCACAGCAACGAGCGGCCGTTCGGCTGCCAGATGTGCGAAAAGGCCTTCAAGCACAAGTCGCACCTGAAGGACCATGAGCGGCGCCACCGGGGAGAGAAGCCGTTCGTCTGCAACTCGTGCACCAAGGCCTTCGCCAAAGCGTCCGACCTGAAGAGACACGAGAACAACATGCACAGCGAGCGCAAACAGTGTCCCGGCGGCGGCGGCCTGCAGAGCGAGACCGAACAGCTTCAGGCCGCCGCCATGGCGGCCGAGGCCGAGCAACAGCTGGAGTCCATCGCCTGCTCCTAACGTCTTACTGTTCATTTCCATCCTTCTCTCATTTTACACTCGTTTCTTTTATATGTAAATGGTGCGAAACGTTTTTCTCTTGTTGTACAGTTCATACCAGATGTATTTATGGCAGCTGTCGGACGATGGATTGTTCTGCCCTTCGCCTGGACACGTTGTGGCGAGATGGAGGAATCATTCCTTCCGTTCCTTTGCGAAATGGTGCGGCGGTTTACACGCCGAGATATTTTTGCTGTAATAAAAGACTGGTGAATCATTCAACGCTTGTGATGTTATTCTCCGCTTCTCCTAAGATTCGTGACGTGTGGATCAGCGGCCGCTTGTGCAAACTGCGGCTTAGTATGGCAAGCCATTTGGGCTTCTGTTCATTCACAGGATTTGAGTTCTTGATATCAACAATGATGTCATCACACATTCTTGATATGTACTTGTATCTTCACTAGTTAAACGTCACCATTCAAATTCAGTTGATCAAGAATTAATTTTTTGCTACTTCAGAGATACAATTCTTACCAGTAAAACCTTTATTTTTTATATCACTAATTCGACTGTCACTAGTGACGATGCTCATTTCTGATGTGAATGTGATTGTTATTGGTAAGAAAGCCATTTTAGATTTCTGAAGTTACTCTCCTGGTTACTGATATCAGAAATAAAATGTAACGTTGAAATACATTTACAGATATCAAGAATTAATATTTTTATGGCAAGCTGGTTTGACTTAATCATTAACAGGATATGAAATCTTGATATCAACACTTCAGTTGTCACTAGTTGAAATGTTGAAAGATTAGTCCACTTTAAAAGGAAAATTAGCCCATGATTTACTCTCCCTCAAGTCATTCTAGGTGTATGTGACATTCTTTTTTATGATGGATGGATGCACTTTTATGATGATAGATGCACTTTTATAATAGATGGATGCACTTTTATGATGGATAGATGTACATAATGGATGGATGCACTTTTTTGATGGATGGATGCACTGTTATGATGGATAGATGCACTTTTATAATAGATGGATGCACTTTTATAATAGATGGATGCACTTTTATGATGGATAGATGTACATAATGGATGGATGCACTTTTTGATGGATGGATGCACTGTTATGATGGATAGATGCACTTTTATAATAGATGGATGCACTTTTATAATAGATGGATGCACTTTTATGATGGATAGATGTACATAATGGATGGATGCACTTTTATGATGGATGGATGCACTTTTTTGATGGATGGATGCACTGTTATGATGGATGGATGCACTTTTATGATGGATAGATGCACTGTTATAATGGATGGATGCACTTTTATAATGGATGGATGCACTGTTATGATGGATAGATGCACTGTTATAATGGATGGATGCACTTTTATAATGGATGGATGCACTTTTATGATGGATAGATGCACTGTTATAATGGATGGATGCACTTTTATGATGGATGGATGCACTGTTATAATGGATGGATGCACTTTTATAATGGATGGATGCACTGTTATGATGGATGGATGCACTGTTATAATGGATGGATGCACTTTTATAATGGATGGATGCACTGTTATGATGGATAGATGCACTGTTATAATGGATAGATGCACTTTTATAATGGATGGATGCACTGTTATGATGGATAGATGCACTGTTATAATGGATAGATGCACTTTTATAATGGATGGATGCACTGTTATGATGGATAGATGCACTGTTATAATGGATAGATGCACTTTTATAATGGATGGATGCACTGTTATAATGGATAGATGCACTTTTATAATGGATGGATGCACTGTTATGATGGATAGATGCACTGTTATAATGGATAGATGCACTTTTATAATGGATGGATGCACTGTTATGATGGATAGATGCACTGTTATAATGGATGGATGCACTTTTATAATGGATGGATGCACTGTTATGATGGATAGATGCACTGTTATAATGGATAGATGCACTTTTTGAGCTTATAACTGTCGGATGATTGTTAATATAACTCTGATTGTGTTCGTCTGACAGAAGCATGTCTTGCACACCGAGGATGGCTTGAGGGAGAGGAAATCATGGACTATTTTTCATTTTAAAGTGAACTAAAACTTTCATTCCCTTCATTCTTGATGTCTGAAAATGTTGTTTTGACTTTTATTCATTCCCAGGATATGATTTCTTGATATTAATCATTTGAGATTGTCACCAGTGACAGTGTTAATTTCTGATATCATAAATGTGATTGTTACTAGTAGAGTTGTCAAAAGTTGGTACTGAAATGTAAAAAAAAGTGATGCTTTTCGCGCTGTTGGGCAGAATCATAAACACGTCTGATTGGCCGTTGTGTTCACGCGCTCATCAAGCATGTCTGTGATTGGCTACAATGATCAGCACTTAAACATGTTGTAAATATACATCACGAGCGCGTACACAGACACACAGGAGCGCCCGATTAACACCAGCGTGTGCTTTCAAACGCTCCCGTGCGCTGATCAGCCAATCACAGACACATCGATGAGCGTGTGTGGACGATTGCGCTCAAAGCGGCACATTTTTACAATTTTACTACCGACTTAGTAACGAAGTCGGTACTTTTGACAACACTACTAGTAAGAAAGCCATTTTAGATATCTGAAATTATATTGATATTTTAACTAGTGAAAATTATCTAGGGAATGAATAAATGTCAAAATGGCTTGCCATATTTCAGTCATAAAACATCTGATTTTCCTCTAAGGTATGATGATTCTTGGGTAAAGGCTAGTTCTTTATGCGACAGGATCCTGATCATCAAATTAAAGCAGTTTATAAACTCGGGATCAGTCGGGAATGTCAGGGAATGTGTGATCCTGAAACAGTGCTGCGTCTCACGGGTATATCTGAGGCCAACAATCTTCCAATCAAAATTATCCATTTTTCTTTTGTGCCAAAAACAAGATCATGATCCATGAAGATATTTAGTAAATGTCCTACCGTAATTATATCATAAACGTATTATTAGTAGTGATATGCATTGCTAAGGACTTCAACTTTAAAGGAGATTTTCTCAGTATGTAGAGTTTTTGCTCCCTCAGATTCCAGATTTTCAAATCGTTTGGCTAAATATTGTCCTAACAAATCATACATTAATGGAGAGATTCTTTATTCAGATGATGTATACATCTCAGTTTCAGAAAACTGACCCTTATGACTGGTTTTGTGCTCCAGGGTCACATATTAAAATTGTCATGCAACTGAATGAAATCCTGACTAAAATGTTTCTGTGTAAACATCACTGCAGTTATTCTCCTTCCGGTAATCGCTAGCGTGCAGGCGTGTGTGCGCCGCTAGGTGGCGCTGCGGCTGATTTTGCGCACTTGATTACAAGAGGAACTTAAAAACGTTCAGGTGTGACAGGTGACATGCATTCGGATGCCGCTGTGAAGTCCTCTCAGGTACACACTCGAGTCTGCATGTGTGGCGTTCACACTGAATCCGATTTAAACGCGTGGTCTGTGATGCACGCGTCGCTAGACACTGATGTGCTGTGTTTACAGTGACTAGAGCAGAAAACACTGGACGAACTTTACAGGATGAAACTGGAAAAGGAAGGACACGAGAAGAGCAGCAAGAAACATGACAGAAGGTCAGAGAGACTCATAAAACCGTTACATTCGAATGTGCTTTGAACTTGTACGCGAACGTTCCATTTCGTCATCACGGGAATGTTACATTTCAGAAGTAACACGTGTGACGTTTAAAGTAACATTAGAAGAACGTCCAACTTGAAACGCTTCATGAATGATGTGTGAATCATGTTAATATCAAAGACCTGATAACTTAATATTGGAGAACGTTTGTTCATAGCTCGTGAGATGAACGGATGTGTCCGCTTTGTGTAACTGAGATGTCTTGCGTGTGTCAGAGAGAAGAAGTCCAAGCATTCCTCTAAAGACAGAGGAAAGGACTCGGAGCTGAACGGCAAACACAAACCCTCCTCAAAGGTAAAGCATCACGACAGGTGTGTGTGTGTGTGTGTGTGTGTGTGTGTGTCTGAAGTATCGTGTCATTTCTAGAAGAAACAGCCAGACTCGGGTGAATGTCAGGAGTCTGCAGTCTCCAGGTGCGTCTTTAGCTCTCATATTATTATTATTATTATTATTATTATTATTATTATGTGTCATATTCACTCATATTGATGTTTCATCAGTGGAGGGAGATGTGAGGCAGGAGATGCTGGAATGGATGTGGTGAGCATCAGTTAACTCTCCTCGTTTCCCTCTTAACTACACGTTTATGCTGTTTTGTTTGGGATATGTGGTACTCTTTTACCCATTTACCACAGAATTACTCCCTACACTATTAGCTTGCATATGAAATATGACATTTTTCTGAAAATGTCTGCAGGATCTGCGTGTCAGAAGAGAACCTGTAGCGTGTTTTGCCCATATATATCCAGCAGAGGGCCACAGAGATCCGTTCATGTCTCTGGATCCCATCATAGCTTTTTGATGTAGAAAACATTACAATATACATTCAAATCTGTGTTTTTGTGACTGGTTAGGTTGAAGTGTCTTTTTGTGGCATTACTGCAAAACATTCACAAATTATTTCAATAAACCAAATGATTAACTTTAGAATAAAAAATATTTAAATAAAAACAATAGCAATAAGCAGAAATTAACAGGAGTTGTGCGTGTTTGTTTATGTGCATGTTTGTGTGCGCGTTTGTTTGTGTGTGCGTTTGTGTTGTGCGCGCGTGTTCGCGCGTCTGTCTGTGTGTGTGCGTATCTGTGTGCGCGTGTCTGTGTGCACGCATTTTTGTTTGTGCGCGCATGTCTGTGTTTGTTTGGGCGGGTGCGTGTTTGTTTGGGCGGGTGCGTGTTTGTTTGGGCGGGTGCGTGTCTTTTGTTTGGGTGCGTGTCTTTTGTTTGGGCGGGTGCGTGTTTGTTTGGCCGGCGCGTGTTTGGGTGGGTGTGTGTCTTTTGTTTGGGCGGGTGTGTGTCTTTTGTTTGGGCGGGTGTGTGTCTTTTGTTTGGGCGGGTGTGTGTCTTTTGTTTGGGCGGTGTGTGTCTTTTGTTTGGGCGTGTGTGTGTTTTGTTTGGGCGTGGTGTGTTTTGGGCGGTGCGTGTGTTTGTTTGGTTTGCGGAGTGCGTGTTTGTTTGGGCGGCGTGTTTTGGCGGGTGCGTGTCTTTTGTTTGGGCGGTGCGTGTTTGTTTGGGCGGCGTGTGTTTGGGTGGGTGTTTGTTTGGGCTGGTGTCTGTTTGGGCGGGTGGGTGCGTGTCTGTCTGTTTGGGTGTCTGTCTGTTTGGGTGCGTGTCTGTTTGGGTGGGCGCGTGTTTGTTTGAGCGGGTGGGTGCGTGTCTGTCTGTGTGGGCGCGTGTTTGTTTGGGTGCGTGTCTGTCTGTGTGGGTGCGTGTTTGTTTGTGTGGGTGCGTGTTTGTTTGAGCGGGTGGGTGCGTGTCTGTCTGTTTGGGTGCGTGTCTGTCTGTTTGGGCGGGTATTTGTTTGGGCGGCGTGTGTTTGGGTGGGTGTTTGTTTGAGCGGGTGGGTGCGTGTCTGTCTGTTTGGGTGGGCTCGTGTCTGTTTGGGTGGGCTCGTGTCTGTTTGGGTGGGCGCGTGTCTGTTTGGGTGGGCGCGTGTCTGTTTGGGTGGGCGCGTGTCTGTTTGGGTGGGCGCGTGGTGGGCGCGTGTCTGTTTGGGTGGGCGCGTGTCTGTTTGGGTGGGCGCGTGTCTGTTTGGGTGGGTGTTTTGTTTGGGCGGCGCGTGTGTTTGGGGTGGGTGTTTGTTTGAGCGGGTGGGTGCGTGTTGTCTGTTTGGGTGGTGGCGTGTCTGTTTGGGTGGGCGCGTGTTCGTTTGGGTGGGCGCGTGTCTGTTTGGGTGGGCGCGTGTCTGTTTGGGTGGGCGCGGTGGGTGGCGTGTCTGTTTGGGTGGGCGCGTGTCTGTTTGGGTGGGCGCGTGTCTGTTTGGGTGGGCGTTTGGGTGGGCGCGTGTCTGTTTGGGTGGGTGTTTGTTTGTTTGGGCGGCGTGTGTTTGGGTGGGTGTTTGTTTGAGCGGGTGGGTGCGTGTCTGTCTGTTTGGGTGGGTGCGTGTCTGTTTGGGTGGGCGCGTGGGTGGGCGCGTGTCCGTTTGGGTGGGCGCGTGTCCGTTTGGGTGGGCGCGTGTCCGCTTGGGTGGGCGCGTGTCCGCTTGGGTGGGCGTGTCCGTTTGGGTGGGCGTGTCCGTTTGGGTGGGCGCGTGTCTGTTTGGGTGGGCGCGTTTGGGTCTGTTGTTTGGGTGGGTGTTTGTTTGAGCGGGTGGGTGCGTGTCTGTCTGTTTGGGTGGGCGCGTGTTCGTTTGGGTGGGCGCGTGTTCGTTTGGGTGGGCGCGTGTCTGTTTGGGTGGGCGCGTGTCTGTTTGGGTGGGCGCGTGGGTGGGCGCGTGTCTGTTTGGGTGGGCGCGTGTCTGTTTGGGTGGGCGCGTGTTTGGGTGGGCGCGTTGGGTGGGCGCGTGTCTGTTTGGGTGGGTGTTTGTTTGTTTGGGCGGCGTGTGTTTGGGTGGGTGTTTGTTTGAGCGGGTGGGTGCGTGTCTGTTTGGGCGGGCGGGTGCGTGTCTGTTTGGGCGGGCGGCGCGTGTCTGTTTGGGCGGGCGGGTGCGTGTCTGTTTGGGCGGGCGGGTGCGTGTCTGTTTGGGCGCGTGTTTGTTTGGGTGGGTGTTTGTTTGGGCGGGTGGGTGCGTGTCTGTTTGGGTGGGTACGTGTTTGTTTGGGCGGGTGCGTGTCTGTTTGGGTGCGTTTGTTTGTGCATCCATGTGCGCGTTTGTTTGTGCGTGCACATTTGTATGTCTGTGCACGTTTGTTTTTGTTTTTTTGTGTGCGCGTGTTTGTTTACATGAGAAATGCCTCAGTTTGGATCTTGAGTGTTTAATTCTCATGTTATTTTTCAGGATGCTCCAGCAGATCCTGATGAACGGCAAGAAATCTCCGTTTCACTTTATATGATTGATTGATTGATTGATTGATTGTGCAATGAAATGTTTAACACGAGTGTGAGTTTAATAAAGCAGGTCTGTGTTTGTGTGATGCTCAGATCTCCACATGACGGTCAGCAGAAGTCCAGTCCTCCAGAACAGAAGGTATTGTGATGTGATGGGTCTGCTCATGTTGTGCTGGTTTATTTAACATCGCCCGTTTGATCCTCAGACTCAATCTAAGGGCAGCAAGGAGCGTCTCAACCATCAAGAGAAGAAAGAGCTGAACCTCAAGAACCAGAGCAATAAAGACTCTCATCAGGTGCGTCACGTGACACTGTAAAGCGGCACGTGTTCGTTCACATATGGTTCCCGTTTGGTTATTTTGGGGGAACCAAATAAGAACGATCTCCATTGGTTGTGTTTTTGTAACCTAAAGAGAACGTTCCCTGCAGGTTATTTTTAGTTTTTAATTGTATATTTAATTTACCGCGCCTCTGATCTGCACGTGCCTTCTGTCTGAAAGCCGCGCATTCGCGTAATTTAAAAATTAACGGTCATTTCGTTTTTACAAACTGACTAACATTAGTTTATCTATGCCTTTATTGAATAACAAGTTATAATTAATAAATATACGAGTGTAAGTAGTGTGATTTCAGAGAGATTTGACACGTAATTGAAGACAACATGATGTTAACCGAGAAGTTTGTGTTTACTGACCAAAAGAGAGAAGTACGGCCGTTAATTCAGCGGTAATGTTATCCCGGTTAAAGTAATAGTTATTCAGTGTTGTAATGTCTGTGAATTACGATTACTTTAACTGGGATTACGATTACATTAATGTCTGTGCCGATAGAGACTCGCTTGCAGGATATTTTTGGGGTTTTTGGAGACCCAGATGACGAGAACGCCCAATTTCTCGTTCCCAGAATCCTAACGTTCTCTATTGATTAGCCAGGAAAGTTCTCTTTGCGTTAAATGGGCCGTTCCCTAACCTGTTTACTCCGATACCCTGCTGTACGTCAGTAACGGAAAAAAAAACTCGTTTTTTTTCTTCTCTGAATATTAGGCTTCTACTCAATTTACAGTATGTCATTTTGTTATTTGTTTTGAATACCCCTTTGTTTGCATCTTATACCTTTTGTAAGTCTTGTATATTACTCTTGGGATGTGTGTTGTGCTTTAATGTTGATGTTATTAAAGCGACCTTGGGTGTTGAAAGGCGCTATATAAATAAAAATTGTCATTATTATAATCATCCAGCACTCCCGCGTCCCGTATAAGCGGCATGCACGTCAATAATCAGTATCCTACAAACCATGTATTTATTTTTTTAATTAATTTAATCAATATAAATAATCCGAGCACATAAACCTTAATCTGGAGGGATAGGATTTAATTTATGCATTATGTAAGATTTCGTAACGTGTGACGCACAACCAGGTTTTACACTAAAGCGCCAAACA
The DNA here is from genome assembly GCA_018749465.1 of Paracanthobrama guichenoti. Lineage (NCBI taxonomy): Eukaryota > Metazoa > Chordata > Actinopteri > Cypriniformes > Gobionidae > Paracanthobrama > Paracanthobrama guichenoti. The sequence continues at coordinate 544,824 of CM031966.1, read as the reverse complement.
ACGACTTCAAAACAATATGAGGTTTTAAAATATGAATTTTATTCGCAGATATTAAATCACTGGGATAACATTACCGCTGAATTAACGGCCGTACTTCTCTCTTTTGGTCAGTAAACACAAACTTCTCGGTTAACATCATGTTGTCTTCAATTACGTGTCAAATCTCTCTGAAATCACACTACTTACACTCGTATATTTATTCATTATAACTTGTTATTCAATAAAGGCATAGATAAACTAATGTTAGTCAGTCAGTAAAAACGAAATGACCGTTAATTTTTAAAATACGCGAATGCGTCAGACAGAAGGCACGTGCAGATCAGAGGCGCGGTAAATGAAATGCCGTAATATGGGACCATATTACCATATGGGAGCGTTCTGTGTTTACTGGGACGTACGGATGCCTGTTCTGGGAACTCAAAACTGTTATCCGGGTCTCTTCTGTGTTCATAAAGCAGGAGCCGGACGGCCCGCGGGTCTCTTCACCCGCCAAGATCAAGAAGAGGAGAGTGGAAGATGAGCCGGATAAAGATCAGCCGTCTGGGAAGAAGAGAAAGAAGCAAAGTTCAGAACACAAGAATAAAAAGATCAAGGAGGACGGAGACGCCGGAGAGGAGGAGCAGAAGAAGGAAAAGGGGAAGAAAGCGGACAAGAAAGACGAGGATTCTGATAAGTGGAAGTGGTATGTGCGCACACTGCTCTCCTTCAGGTAGTCTTCAACCATTCCATTCAGCAGCTCCTGAAATTACTGTATAAAACGGTACTGTTATAAAACAGGAACATTAATTCTGAATATAGGGAATAAATTGAAAACGACCAATGTGTGGTTGGACTAATGCGGTTATTTAAACTAATTGCTGTTATTTTAAAATGTAAATGAGTAATTAAGTGACGCATCCGGAACTGTTATGGTGCGGATGCCGCCGGTCGGACACGCACACATGTGACACACACAGACGTGTGCGCATGCGCAAACGAGCACATGTCAACTGTGCTGCTTCTACGGGGAATAAGATGTCTGTGCGTTACTTCACGGTTCGTTTATATCTCAGCGCAGCGTAATAAAGCCGCTTCGCTCGTGTCTTCTGTCAGACATGATGCTCGAGCCGCAGATCTCAGGTCAGTTCACGAGTTCAGCGCCTGCGCATGCGCGTCAGATGAAAGGTTGATTAAACTTCACACTGATGATTATGAAGAATGGCGTATTGCAGCTTTAACAAGACCATTCGTTAAATATTAGCTTTGTATTATATTAATAGTGTATTAGTTCATGTTTATAAATCCTTGACATTAAAATAATTAATTTGAATAAACTGTCATTGCATTGATTTAAACACTGTAGAATTGTGTATTGCATTGCTTTATGGGCTCATTAATTAAAGACTGTTAAATGTTAACTTAAAATGTATTGTATTTTAGTAATATACTATAATTTATTTAAATCATTTTAAAAGTAATTAAATGTATCTTGTGTAGAATTGTTGCATTTCTTTGAGCTCATACTAATCTCAACAATATTATATTGCATTTTAATATAGTATTTAATACTTTTATTATTTACATTTATAATAGTAATTAATTAATAATAAATTTAAACGCATGATTATGTAGAATTGTTGCATTGCTTTATGAACTCATATTAATCGGTGTGAGACCGTTTATTAAATATTAACTTAACGTTATTTTGTATTTTAATATTACAATTCATTTTACAAATGTGTAAATCCACTTTCTGATAACTAATCAATAAACGATAATTATTAATTGTATCTTAAATGGTTCATTTTTACACATTTATTAAACTTGCATAACGTGTATTGGGGGTGAATGTGCAGACTGTACAACTGGCCACTGTATTCACTGCTAATGTTTTAGTGTGTGTGTGTGTGTGTGTGTCGTGATCTGCGATTTGAATGTTCAGGTGGGAAGAAGGCAAATCATCGGACAGTCAGAAGTGGAGCCGTCTTGAGCATCAAGGACCGTATTTCGCTCCTGAATATGAGCCCCTGCCTGATAACGTGCCCTTTTATTATGATGGTAAACGCGTCATGTGACCCGATGTCGACTAACAGCACATCAGTCGAGTCTGCTTTATACAGATCGCTTCAAAGCGATAAACAGGAGTGTTAATGTCGTTATGACGTGACCCGTGTGTGTGTTCTCAGGGCAGCCGGTGAAACTGAGTCCAGCCACGGAGGAAATCGCCACTTTCTACGCCAAGATGCTGGAGCACGAATACACCAGTAAAGAGGCGTTTCAGAACAACTTCTTCACCGACTGGAGGGAGGTCAGAGCACAACAACTGTTTTAAAGCTTCCTAATGTTGTTTCAGAGTCTCCTACAGCATGCAGTAGAGGTCAAAAACACTTTAAAGGTGCAGTGTGTAGTATTTATGAGGATCTATTGACAGAAATGCAATATAATATACATAACAATGTTTTCAGTGGAGTGTAAAGACTGTTATGTTTATTACCTTAGAAAGAAACGGCTCAATCTACACACACTCTCCTAACAGTGAAGTCGCCATTTTGTGCCATCATGTTTCTACGGTAGCCCTAAAGGGACCAACTTCTCTACAGAGTTCTAGCTATTCTCTGCTGTCTCAGACGAGCACATCTTTGTCCTGTGTCAGCCACCGTAGCTTCTCTGTGTGCTCCGAAAGGGAGGGGTGAGCGGTGGGCGGGTGCAATTCACAACCTCACCACTAGATGCCTCTAAAATTCACACACTGCACCTTTAATTCTCTCTTAACCTCCACTGACGCATCACCACATTTCTCGTGGTCGTTTGTGGATTCTCTAAGCTCCGCCTCTCTGAGAGCTGGTCTGCTGTGATTGGTCAGAAAGCAAGCGCTCATTATCATATCTGAATCTCAGCTCTTGACACACAGTGATACGAACGGTAACCGTCTCAATCTCAGCAGAAAACAGCGTCTCCTCCACATGAACAACACCAACCAATCTCTTCCAGTCTCAGAGACAGTGTGTGAGGGCGGGGCTAAGAGATGCTGCTCAGCCAATCACAATCAGAGGCGGATATTAACTACAGTGTGTGAGGGAGGGGCTAAAAGACGCTGTTCAGCCAATCACAATCAGAGGCGGATATTAACTACAGTGTGTGAGGGAGGGGCTAAAAGACGCTGTTCAGCCAATCACAATCAGAGGCGGATATTAACTACGGTGTGTGAGGGCGGGGTTAAGAGACGCTGTTCAGCCAATCAC